>OY726526.1:78270614-78571733 GCA_963383655.1 Bathymodiolus septemdierum | reverse complement strand
TGGAGATAACCCAGGATACACACTCTTGTATTACCCAGTTTAATATCAATCTATTAGATGGAGATAACCCAGGATACACACTCTTGTATTACCCAGGTTAATACCAATCTATTAGATGGAGATAACCCAGGATACACACTCTTGTATTACCCAGATTAATATCAATCTATTAGATGGAGATAACCCAGGATACACACTCTTGTATTACCCAGGTTAATACCAATCTATTAGATGGAGATAACCCAGGATACACACTCTTGTATTACCCAGGTTAATATCAATCTATTAGATGGAGATAACCCAGGATACACACTCTTGTATTACCCAGGTTAATATCAATCTATTAGATGGAGATAACCCAGGATACACACTCTTGTATTACCCAGGTTAATATCAATCTATTAGATGGAGATAACCCAGGATACACACTCTTGTATTACCCAGGTTAATATCAATCTATTAGATGGAGATAACCCAGGATACACACTCTTGTATTACCCAGGTTAATATCAATCTATTAGATGGAGATAACCCAGGATACACACTCTTGTATTACCCAGGTTAATATCAATCTATTAGATGGAGATAACCCAGGATACACACTCTTGTATTACCCAGGTTAATATCAATCTATTAGATGGAGATAACCCAGGATACACACTCTTGTATTACTCAGGTTAATATCAATCTATTAGATGGAGATAACCCAGGATACACACTCTTGTATTACCCAGGTTAATATCAATCTATTAGATGGAGATAACCCAGGATACACACTCTTGTATTACCCAGATTAATATCAATCTATTAGATGGAGATAACCCAGGATACACACTCTTGTATTACCCAGGTTAATATCAATCTATTAGATGGAGATAACCCAGGATACACACTCTTGTATTACCCAGGTTAATATCAATCTATTAGATGGAGATAACCCAGGATACACACTCTTGTATTACCCAGGTTAATATCAATCTATTAGATGGAGATAACCCAGGATACACACTCTTGTATTACCCAGGTTAATATCAATCTATTAGATGGAGATAACCCAGGATACACACTCTTGTATTACCCAGGTTAATATCAATCTATTAGATGGAGATAACCCAGGATACACACTCTTGTATTACCCAGATTAATATCAATCTATTAGATGGAGATAACCCAGGATACACACTCTTGTATTACTCAGGTTAATATCAATCTATTAGATGGAGATAACCCAGGATACACACTCTTGTATTACCCAGGTTAATATCAATCTATTAGATGGAGATAACCCAGGATACACACTCTTGTATTACCCAGGTTAATATCAATCTATTAGATGGAGATAACCCAGGATACACACTCTTGTATTACCCAGATTAATATCAATCTATTAGATGGAGATAACCCAGGATACACACTCTTGTATTACCCAGGTTAATATCAATCTATTAGATGGAGATAACCCAGGATACACACTCTTGTATTACCCAGGTTAATATCAATCTATTAGATGGAGATAACCCAGGATACACACTCTTGTATTACCCAGGTTAATATCAATCTATTAGATGGAGATAACCCAGGATACACACTCTTGTATTACCCAGATTAATATCAATCTATTAGATGGAGATAACCCAGGATACACACTCTTGTATTACCCAGGTTAATATCAATCTATTAGATGGAGATAACCCAGGATACACACTCTTGTATTACCCAGATTAATATCAATCTATTAGATGGAGATAACCCAGGATACACACTCTTGTATTACTCAGGTTAATATCAATCTATTAGATGGAGATAACCCAGGATACACACTCTTGTATTACCCAGGTTAATATCAATCTATTAGATGGAGATAACCCAGGATACACACTCTTGTATTACCCAGGTTAATATCAATCTATTAGATGGAGATAACCCAGGATACACACTCTTGTATTACCCAGATTAATATCAATCTATTAGATGGAGATAACCCAGGATACACACTCTTGTATTACCCAGGTTAATATCAATCTATTAGATGGAGATAACCCAGGATACACACTCTTGTATTACCCAGGTTAATATCAATCTATTAGATGGAGATAACCCAGGATACACACTCTTGTATTACCCAGGTTAATATCAATCTATTAGATGGAGATAACCCAGGATACACACTCTTGTATTACCCAGGTTAATATCAATCTATTAGATGGAGATAACCCAGGATACACACTCTTGTATTACCCAGGTTAATATCAATCTATTAGATGGAGATAACCCAGGATACACACTCTTGTATTACCCAGGTTAATATCAATCTATTAGATGGAGATAACCCAGGATACACACTCTTGTATTACCCAGGTTAATATCAATCTATTAGATGGAGATAACCCAGGATACACACTCTTGTATTACCCAGGTTAATATCAATCTATTAGATGGAGATAACCCAGGATACACACTCTTGTATTACCCAGGTTAATATCAATCTATTAGATGGAGATAACCCAGGATACACACTCTTGTATTACCCAGGTTAATATCAATCTATTAGATGGAGATAACCCAGGATACACACTCTTGTATTACCCAGGTTAATATCAATCTATTAGATGGAGATAACCCAGGATACACACTCTTGTATTACCCAGGTTAATATCAATCTATTAGATGGAGATAACCCAGGATACACACTCTTGTATTACCCAGGTTAATATCAATCTATTAGATGGAGATAACCCAGGATACACACTCTTGTATTACCCAGGTTAATATCAATCTATTAGATGGAGATAACCCAGGATACACACTCTTGTATTACCCAGGTTAATATCAATCTATTAGATGGAGATAACCCAGGATACACACTCTTGTATTACCCAGGTTAATATCAATCTATTAGATGGAGATAACCCAGGATACACACTCTTGTATTACCCAGGTTAATATCAATCTATTAGATGGAGATAACCCAGGATACACACTCTTGTATTACCCAGGTTAATATCAATCTATTAGATGGAGATAACCCAGGATACACACTCTTGTATTACCCAGGTTAATATCAATCTATTAGATGGAGATAACCCAGGATACACACTCTTGTATTACCCAGGTTAATATCAATCTATTAGATGGAGATAACCCAGGATACACACTCTTGTATTACCCAGGTTAATATCAATCTATTAGATGGAGATAACCCAGGATACACACTCTTGTATTACCCAGGTTAATATCAATCTATTAGATGGAGATAACCCAGGATACACACTCTTGTATTACCCAGGTTAATATCAATCTATTAGATGGAGATAACCCAGGATACACACTCTTGTATTACCCAGGTTAATATCAATCTATTAGATGGAGATAACCCAGGATACACACTCTTGTATTACCCAGGTTAATATCAATCTATTAGATGGAGATAACCCAGGATACACACTCTTGTATTACCCAGGTTAATATCAATCTATTAGATGGAGATAACCCAGGATACACACTCTTGTATTACCCAGGTTAATATCAATCTATTAGATGGAGATAACCCAGGATACACACTCTTGTATTACCCAGGTTAATATCAATCTATTAGATGGAGATAACCCAGGATACACACTCTTGTATTACCCAGGTTAATATCAATCTATTAGATGGAGATAACCCAGGATACACACTCTTGTATTACCCAGGTTAATATCAATCTATTAGATGGAGATAACCCAGGATACACACTCTTGTATTACCCAGGTTAATATCAATCTATTAGATGGAGATAACCCAGGATACACACTCTTGTATTACCCAGGTTAATATCAATCTATTAGATGGAGATAACCCAGGATACACACTCTTGTATTACCCAGGTTAATATCAATCTATTAGATGGAGATAACCCAGGATACACACTCTTGTATTACCCAGGTTAATATCAATCTATTAGATGGAGATAACCCAGGATACACACTCTTGTATTACCCAGGTTAATATCAATCTATTAGATGGAGATAACCCAGGATACACACTCTTGTATTACCCAGGTTAATATCAATCTATTAGATGGAGATAACCCAGGATACACACTCTTGTATTACCCAGGTTAATATCAATCTATTAGATGGAGATAACCCAGGATACACACTCTTGTATTACCCAGGTTAATATCAATCTATTAGATGGAGATAACCCAGGATACACACTCTTGTATTACCCAGGTTAATATCAATCTATTAGATGGAGATAACCCAGGATACACACTCTTGTATTACCCAGGTTAATATCAATCTATTAGATGGAGATAACCCAGGATACACACTCTTGTATTACCCAGGTTAATATCAATCTATTAGATGGAGATAACCCAGGATACACACTCTTGTATTACCCAGGTTAATATCAATCTATTAGATGGAGATAACCCAGGATACACACTCTTGTATTACCCAGGTTAATATCAATCTATTAGATGGAGATAACCCAGGATACACACTCTTGTATTACCCAGGTTAATATCAATCTATTAGATGGAGATAACCCAGGATACACACTCTTGTATTACCCAGGTTAATATCAATCTATTAGATGGAGATAACCCAGGATACACACTCTTGTATTACCCAGGTTAATATCAATCTATTAGATGGAGATAACCCAGGATACACACTCTTGTATTACCCAGGTTAATATCAATCTATTAGATGGAGATAACCCAGGATACACACTCTTGTATTACCCAGGTTAATATCAATCTATTAGATGGAGATAACCCAGGATACACACTCTTGTATTACCCAGGTTAATATCAATCTATTAGATGGAGATAACCCAGGATACACACTCTTGTATTACCCAGGTTAATATCAATCTATTAGATGGAGATAACCCAGGATACACACTCTTGTATTACTCAGGTTAATATCAATCTATTAGATGGAGATAACCCAGGATACACACTCTTGTATTACCCAGGTTAATATCAATCTATTAGATGGAGATAACCCAGGATACACACTCTTGTATTACCCAGGTTAATATCAATCTATTAGATGGAGATAACCCAGGATACACACTCTTGTATTACCCAGATTAATATCAATCTATTAGATGGAGATAACCCAGGATACACACTCTTGTATTACTCAGGTTAATATCAATCTATTAGATGGAGATAACCCAGGATACACACTCTTGTATTACCCAGGTTAATATCAATCTATTAGATGGAGATAACCCAGGATACACACTCTTGTATTACCCAGGTTAATATCAATCTATTAGATGGAGATAACCCAGGATACACACTCTTGTATTACCCAGGTTAATATCAATCTATTAGATGGAGATAACCCAGGATACACACTCTTGTATTACCCAGGTTAATATCAATCTATTAGATGGAGATAACCCAGGATACACACTCTTGTATTACCCAGGTTAATATCAATCTATTAGATGGAGATAACCCAGGATACACACTCTTGTATTACCCAGGTTAATATCAATCTATTAGATGGAGATAACCCAGGATACACACTCTTGTATTACCCAGGTTAATATCAATCTATTAGATGGAGATAACCCAGGATACACACTCTTGTATTACCTAGATTAATATCAATCTATTAGATGGAGATAACCCAGGATACACACTCTTGTATTACCCAGGTTAATATCAATCTATTAGATGGAGATAACCCAGGATACACACTCTTGTATTACCCAGGTTAATATCAATCTATTAGATGGAGATAACCCAGGATACACACTCTTGTATTACCCAGGTTAATATCAATCTATTAGATGGAGATAACCCAGGATACACACTCTTGTATTACCCAGGTTAATATCAATCTATTAGATGGAGATAACCCAGGATACACACTCTTGTATTACCCAGGTTAATATCAATCTATTAGATGGAGATAACCCAGGATACACACTCTTGTATTACCCAGGTTAATATCAATCTATTAGATGGAGATAACCCAGGATACACACTCTTGTATTACCCAGGTTAATATCAATCTATTAGATGGAGATAACCCAGGATACACACTCTTGTATTACCCAGATTAATATCAATCTATTAGATGGAGATAACCCAGGATACACACTCTTGTATTACCCAGGTTAATATCAATCTATTAGATGGAGATAACCCAGGATACACACTCTTGTATTACCCAGGTTAATATCAATCTATTAGATGGAGATAACCCAGGATACACACTCTTGTATTACCCAGGTTAATATCAATCTATTAGATGGAGATAACCCAGGATACACACTCTTGTATTACCCAGGTTAATATCAATCTATTAGATGGAGATAACCCAGGATACACACTCTTGTATTACCCAGGTTAATATCAATCTATTAGATGGAGATAACCCAGGATACACACTCTTGTATTACCCAGATTAATATCAATCTATTAGATGGAGATAACCCAGGATACACACTCTTGTATTACTCAGGTTAATATCAATCTATTAGATGGAGATAACCCAGGATACACACTCTTGTATTACCCAGGTTAATATCAAGTAGGTTAGTACGAAGGCTGGCATTACCCTGGGTAATACCTATTTATTAGATGGGGATAACCCAGGATACACACTCTTGTATTACCCAGGTTAATATCAATCTATTAGATGGAGATAACCCAGGATACACACTCTTGTATTACCCAGGTTAATATCAAGTAGGTTAGTACGAAGGCTGGCATTACCCTGGGTAATACCTATTTATTAGATGGAGATAACCCAGGATACACACTCTTGTATTACCCAGGTTAATATCAATCTATTAGATGGAGATAACCCAGGATACACACTCTTGTATTACCCAGGTTAATATCAATCTATTAGATGGAGATAACCCAGGATACACACTCTTGTATTACCCAGGTTAATATCAATCTATTAGATGGAGATAACCCAGGATACACACTCTTGTATTACCCAGGTTAATATCAATCTATTAGATGGAGATAACCCAGGATACACACTCTTGTATTACCCAGATTAATATCAATCTATTAGATGGAGATAACCCAGGATACACACTCTTGTATTACCCAGGTTAATATCAATCTATTAGATGGAGATAACCCAGGATACACACTCTTGTATTACCCAGATTAATATCAATCTATTAGATGGAGATAACCCAGGATACACACTCTTGTATTACCCAGGTTAATATCAATCTATTAGATGGAGATAACCCAGGATACACACTCTTGTATTACCCAGGTTAATATCAATCTATTAGATGGAGATAACCCAGGATACACACTCTTGTATTACCCAGGTTAATAACAATCTATTAGATGGAGATAACCCAGGATACACACTCTTGTATTACCCAGGTTAATATCAATCTATTAGATGGAGATAACCCAGGATACACACTCTTGTATTACCCAGGTTAATAACAATCTATTAGATGGAGATAACCCAGGATACACACTCTTGTATTACCCAGATTAATATCAATCTATTAGATGGAGATAACCCAGGATACACACTCTTGTATTACCCAGGTTCAACATTGATTCTGCTTCTAAAAAAGCAATAAAAATAACAAAGTTGGCACTAATAATTATTTGTAATAAATTATTTAAATTTTTATTTAGCATTCTGAATTATTTTGGCAAATCAATTCTATATCTGAATCAGGAATGTACTCTGGAGGCAAACATATGTGACCATGTTTTCTATTATGACGTTGCACAGTAAAAATATCATACATGTATGCATTTCCCAGGTTTTAAGTTTATGCTTGTTCTAGACCAATCAAGTCATTATCACAATCAATACATTTTATTTTAATTCCACTGTTTTTTATGATTCAGTTTTGGTAAGGTTTTGTCTCATGTCAATGCAAATTTTTTTTTTTTTTTTTTTTATTATTATTTCTTCTTTTTTTTTTGTTACACGAATAACAGAAATTTTGGAAACAAAACTATTTACATGTTCTTTTTATTGTCCATACATTAAATATACATTGTATTTCGTGAAAAAACGAAAGTCTTATGTCAGTAATGACGCTACGACTAGCCTATTAATATGATAATAGGTGTTACCTAACTTCGGACGAAGTCCAATAATTTTGTTTAAACAATATTAACTCAGATATATGGACCTATAATTTTTCTTCAAAGTACACCAGGGGCGGATCCAGACTTTCTCAAAAGAGGGGGCAAATATGGGGACCCAAATCCAAATATTCCATCCTTTTTAAAGGTTTTTCGCCAAAACAGGGACCTACCCCCTCCTGTAGACTGTGCACCCCCGCTGCTCGAGATCTCAATTTCATAGAAAATATTATTTCGGACAGGAGGAGGAAGAAATGAAACTCTGTTTAATGATATTGTCAGTTCCATGGTATATGTTTAATGGGCTAGAACACACTGCAATTTTGAGTCATTTTTTAACATTCATAACCGGAAGTAGTTCCAGATTACTGCGCATCCGATTTTCTGCAGCAGTAACCCTGTATTGGTTTCCGGTGCGTCATTTCCGGTGCAAGGAATTTAATCCATTAGTCATATGGATCTGGAATCAAAATATTGCTATTTCTACCATAGTTGGGACTTCGTCCCATATTATATCGCTTTTCATGTCGCACCTGCTCTTAATAATGAACCTTAATTTAAGGAAATAAATATAAATATCCAAGGGTAAATTAACAATAGGAGATTATAATACATTTACTGGAATACTGTGAAGGGCCGTCAAACAGCATCAACTCACAGGAAAACTAGTGTGGCGTGGCTTCCACACAAGGCTGTTAAGTTGTCTGTATATACAGTTTAAAACTATTTACAGCACCACTTTACCCTACTCTTCAATAAAACTGTGGAGTGAGGTCTTGAATGTCTCCACAGTTTTCTGGCTGACGACCCTCACTGGTAGGTTGCTCCATTCCAGTAATGTCTTTGAAAAGTAGCTGTATTTGTGGCTGTCATTATTACAGCTAATTGGAATAAAGCTGTTATTGTTTTGTCCTCTTGTCGTTCTTGTTGGTCTTACGACATAGGGTGATATCTGGAGAGCGTTGATGTTATTTACGCATTTGTAGAGATTTACCAATCGCTGTTCTTGTCGTCTCTGTTATAGAGATGTCCATTTCAGCTCCTGGAGCATCGATGTGACACTTTGGTAGCGATTGTACTGACCCGTTACAAAGCGGGCAGTTCTACGTTGGACCATTTCAACTGCATCAATTTGATATTGGCGGAAAGGGTCCCATACAGATGATCCATATTCAAGGTTTGGGCGTATGAGTGTTGTGTACGCTTTCTCCTTGACTTCTTTGCTGCATTTATTGAGGTTCCTCCTAAGGAATGCCAAAATGCCAATTGCTTTGGTGGTAATCTGGTCAATGTGGTGGTTCCAGTTGAGGTCATTCCCTAGTTCCACTCCGAGGTATGGATGATGTTCTACCTCCTCCAGTGTGCTCCCATCAACGTTATAGTTGTTAATAGAGACGATGTTCTGTCTTGATCGTTTGAGTCTCATGACATGGCATTTTTTGGCATTGAATCTCATTAGCCATTTCTTAGACCACTCTGTCATTTTGTTAAGATCTTCCTGTAGCTGTTTGGTGTTGCTTTCAGATTCAATGGTTCGATAAAGTATTTAAAGCAGTCGTCTGAGAAAAGCTTAACCTCCGAGTTTACTCCTTCGCCTATATCATTTACATAGAGTAAAAACATCAGGGGACCCAAGAGAGTGCATTGGGGTACCCCCGAGTTGGTAACTAGTTAACTCGTACCACTGTCAACTCGTACCATGTCAACTCGTACCAAAATTAGCAAACTTGTACCATCATCAACTCGTACAACTTCCAACTCATACCAATTCGAACTCGTACCAATGCAAGAATAATAATTAATTAATTGGCTTTTAATATTTGCATTATTTTTTTTTAATGACAGTTGAAAGCAGTTGCAAAATAATTATGATTAATTGATTTCTTTTGATCTTTATATTATTATTTAATACGGTTGTTTCGAATCATTTCCATTCCGTCAAAATTTTGTTATTTTCATCCGCCAGATCACGTGATTTCGATAGAACTCCTGGCAATGAACTTCCGGTGTCAATGTACACAACAAAAACTCCAATCGATATGTGCCGTTTTAACGTTCCTCAACTTAAAAAAATCTTAACATTTTCTGTAAAAGACAGATATCAATTAAATTATTTTATTTGTAATATGATAATACTAACTTGGAACGAAGTCCAATAAAAAAAATTAAACAATAATATGAGACAGGTGCTATCTGTAGTGCCAGCGAAGCACAATCCAAATTATCTAATATTTAAATCATGTAAATCCTTGGGATGATTGAAATAGAAATTTTACTTACTTTTGTGTACTTTTTGGAGTGTACTGTAGTACAATGTAAGGATGCTCTTTCCATCTATTGAAACGGGCACAGCCATGAATGCTCGCGAATCTGAAAATTATCTGCCAATTTCACGCTCATTCAGTGCATCAAAATAGTGTCGAGATTTTTTGGGCCAAGATATATCAGGGACGACTTTTTTTAGGGCCGAGATATATCGGGGACGACTTTTAACCAATCAAAACTACTGGGCCATTCTCGCTACCCTAAAATTGTTTGCCGGAAGTTAAGTTAAGTTAAGCCGCACAAAAATATAGTCCACGAAAATCCAATATGAAAAACATACTAGGTAAAATCTAATCATGCAAAACTAATTAAAACTTTAACTTTTATCCGTGAAAATAATTGAAATTATATAGAAAATTGTTTAAAATATAACTTTATCAAACTTTCATTTAACTGACAGTGACATGTGAAAAGTAGTGCGATTTATACGCCTAATGCATACGGGGTTATTTGTAGGGTAGCGAGAATGGCCGAGTAGTTACGATTGGACTTTTAACATTAATAACCAGAAGTAGTTCCAGATTACTGCGCATCCGATTTTCTGCAGATTTAACCATGTATTGGTTTCCGGTGTATCATTTCCGGTGCATGAAATTCAAGCCATTAGTGATATGGATCTGGAATCAAAATATTGCTATGTCTACCATAGTTGGGACTTCGTCCCAATGGGTATCAAAGATTTCAATGCAGAAACAAATACTTCTTTAAAATTAAATTTGTTTTCTTTCTTTATTTGCAGCTGTCAGCATCATCAAAGGAAAATGATCTGCCTTTCTGTATATATTTCTGATATCAGACAGATAGTGGGGTACCGAACACCAGTATTTATTCAGCGGTTTCCTTGGCGTCACCATATTACAATTACTTATAATCTACTGCATCTACGACTATGATATGCTGACGTTGTCACAGTAGTAGCATAAACACCGGAAATCGCCTGCCGATTTGTCACCTTTCGGACCCACAACATGATTTCTCGAAATTAATATCCTTCGACTGAATTTTCAATACATTGCGTCACATATTTATACTTCTTCTTACTCCTTGTGAATTGTAATACCGTATAACCAGTAATTTCTGCAGCGATCCAATTTCTGCAGTATTCTGTGGTTAACTCCAGACCGCAGAAATTAAAATCGCAGAATATAAATGTTTAATGTCCGCTACAAAATACCTTTTCAAACTCTAACTCCAATTCTGCCGTAAGGGTCAAATATTTAATTAGTCCTAATTACTATATCCAGATAATAAATAAAAAAACTGGTACTATATACATGTTTACACAACAATCAAAGGTTATTTAGCTGTAGCATGATGATTTTTAACTGTTAATTATAATTAATCCAGATACTTGCCGGAATTAATTTGGATTCCTGAACTCTGGATAAATTACTATTCACAAACCTTATACTGTGTTAGCGGTAGACATTTTTTTTATTAGTCACTGTGGCTAATGGGTAATAATTTCTTTTAGCCACATTCAATTTCAGTTAGCCACACTAAATATAAACAAAGAGCATAAAACAGTTGAAATTTCAAAACTTTATTATTTAATTAACTAACAGTAACAATAATAATTCATATATTATTATGATAAACAACAAGCTTTGAACATTAGAAAAACAGAACATTCAATATTCGTATGATTTTGTTGTTTTTTGCTGTGTGGGGCCTTTGGCATTGCCAAAAAAGGATAAAAATAGATCCTTGGCGCTTGGCCATGCTTGACCTGCTCGTTGTCAAATAATTTACTGGTTTTAGATTCAAGCGTGGACAGAAGGACAGACAGAATAAAGCGTAATTTAGGAAACCAGTCAGTCGGTGACTAAATTCGAAACTATTTCAGGAATGGGACCCGGATAATGTTATTTCAACTGAAAAAACTACCGGAAATAATCAATTTGACCCGCCTGTTAAAATCATTTTGGATATTATACATTGATCAAATCATTGTCTATAACGCGTTTTATTCGAAGTTGACTTTCTACATAATAAAAGATCGTTGTCAGATGCAAGCTCTAAAAGTTGTTCGTTCGCCAGTGTGGCTACTGCTACACAAATTTTCCTCATCACACTACCGCTATATTCGCAAAATGTGACGTGGCGATCGTCTACCGCTAACACAGTTATATTTCTAGCTAAAGTTAGTACCATCAATTTCTGGATATGCCGTATAAGTCGTTTGTGTTCTTTTTCAGTAAGTACATTTTTGTGTCTTTTCAAGCAGTGATTCAGCTAGCGCTCATCACTTTCGTCATTGACGATTGATTTTCAATATAATTACGATGCTGGTATGAGTTTAGATACGATAACGTAACCCTCATTCCGCTTGTGCTCCAGTTAGGGTTACGAATTGGTCCAATTCAACGTATGGGAGCAAATTAAAATTTCGTTAAGTGAATATTTCAACTTTCTTTTTGCATATCTGGTCATAACTTAATATTCCCTACAATTTTTAAGTAATGGTGATACGAAATAAGTGTTACAATATCTGTTTCTACCTTCACAATCGATTTAGTATTCGAAAATTGTTTCTTGTCCGCCATGGCACCTTACGTATACTCTCGTGATGGGCGGAGCCTATCCATATATGGATCTGAATGCCAAATATGAAAAACTTTACTACGAATAGTACGATGTGTTTTACTACGATTGATCAAAATAATGATATCTCCAAAACGAGGCAAGTGCACGTGAAATAGCAACTTGTAAACAAAATGTCGGACAGAAAGAAGATTTCATGCATTCAAATTTTCAGATGGATATAAGTCTACCATGGATTGATGCAGCGATTACTTAACACCTCAAGGTTTACCTAAATATATTTATCTTTCACCCCCGTTAATTTTTCCAACCACTTCCAACGGAATTAGGACAAAAAACCGCCCGGTGTGAATCACTCCGGGCACTGCTCCCATACGTTAAATGGGACCGATTCGTAACCCTCGCTGGGAGCAAAAGCGGACTGAGGGTTACGTTATCGTATCTAGTACGAGTTTACTGTCTAGTGACAGTAGTGTTCTTGATAGTACTCGCAAGCCCGGCAATGTATACAAACAAGTCTAATCCGTAACTCTATGGTCACAAAAAAAGACCGTTAGAGCTATAGTTCCGCAGATAGATATATATATATAGTATTATTTAGTTGAGATTTGGCCCTCGGTGCTATTTTCACTTCAGCCCAGGATGAACGAAAGTGAAAATAGAGCTCATAAGCCAAATCGTGGTAAATGTCTGATAACAGCCGGTTATATCTATAGCAGCGAGAAGGAGGTTAAATAAATTTACTACACTTTCATTACAGTCAATTATACCTTCTTATTTGCGCTATGATGTTCGAACCACTTATGAAAACAATGCCGCACGTGAAACTCTCAAGAGTTGCCATATTGAAACAAAATATCCCTTGTGTGATCAAGAAACATAATTATCTCTCACTTATTGCATAATTTATACCATTTAAGATACACACAAAATTTATTTGTTTTAGATAAAGAATGTTTGGTAGTCAGACTAAAAGTATTGTTTCATTTATTGGGTACTTTCACTTTCTGAATAATGATATAAGCGCTCCGTGTAAACTAATTGGTAAATTGTGACGGAAAACATGCGTATAATTTTCCGGAAGTAGCAAATGATTTTCTTATCATGTCAAGACGGTTTTGTTAAATGTTTGATTTTCATTCTTATTTTCAGCTTACTTTTACACATTTGTATTTTCAGAGTTGGCATATTTTCATGTGAAATTTGTAACATTTCCAATCAAAACTGAGGTGTTATTGAACGTGCCGATACTACGTTTGTTAAAACAGTTGAATCTATGACTTATAGCTTTAGCAGTAGGACGTTCTCACAGATAATAATAAATTGAATGTTCCGTTAAATGACCGAAATCGTACATTTTGTAAATTTCCGTAATTAATACCACTTGGTTTTGGTGGAGTAAATATTAAGTTGTTAGTACGTGAAACATCAGTTGTTATCAATTTTATATACCAGATAAAACTTTATTCTATAACACATGTTTAGTCTGATTATATGTATCATTAAACTACAATAATTTATAAAAAAAAATAAAAGAAGGGATTCTGTTAAATTCTGTCTCAGTAACAATTTCCTCTTCCCTTCAAGTTCTAAATCGGTGTTTAAAAAAAGTCATAGAAAATTTGAACAAAATCATATCATGTCAACAATTTAGTAATTCATACAAAAAATTCACTGAAATAATGACGACATAATAATAGAAATTATACTAAATACTGTTTTCAGGTTTGTTTTCCGTAAATTATCTGTCGATGTACAATAAATTTTATGTATTTAACCCTTTAGATATACATGTCTGTGAAGAACTGATAATAGCGTTTTAAATGTTTGGAATAACTCGAATATACAATAATCTCATAAAACTATAACTAGCTATATTAATAATAATAAAAAAAATAATAATAATATGCTGATTTCAGACCTAGATTATCAGTGTGACTATTTTCTTTCTTTTTTTGTCGCTTGGGGGTATTTACTTTATTTCTTTTTCTGTTCTTTTTGTTTGTTTCGTTGTTTTGAGGATTTCTTTGTACATATAGGTGGTTAAACAAATGTTAATTTATTTCAACAAGTAGCCTAATTGTATGAGGAATATATAAAACATCGTCCGGTTCTTGCCGGCCGGCATTAGGATCTCTATGTAAAAAGTTTCACCCCGCTGATTCTTGTATTACTATTATGCTTTGTTTTCATCTATTGTTGTTTTTACGGAATTAACTGCTTACAAACTCTGCTATAATTCTGATAGATCTTCGTTGAAGAAATTTGTTTTGGGTAAAAGTAATAAATATAGGATATTATTTTGCTAAATTCTGGTTTTAAAAATTGCAAAGTTTGCTTTAGTTTAAGATTTGAAGAATTAAATAATGAATCTATTAGTTTATTCCTGCTTTTTTTTCAGAAAAAAAATTGAAATAAATTTTATAGGTAATTAATATATATTTACCAGGTAAGTAACATTTTTTTAATAAGTTTCATCTTTAACTTTAAGAAAAAAAACTTCCTAAATAGTCATTTGTTTTAAAAATCTTAAAAGTTTGAGCCCACATTGTTACTCACCCTAAGAAAAATTATCCAACATTTATAGTGTCATTCTTTTATTATTTTTCTTTAATCTAAATATTGTTAATCGAAAGAAATTAGTGTGGGAATGGATTTATTCCCAAGAGGAATCGGCAATGTTCAATGTGGTACACAATTTAGTCTTCGCGGAATGAGATTGCGCATGCTTAGAATAATGAACTTGCGCAAATATCCAATGCGCAGGTCACAGCTGTCTAAACATGGAGGTTGAACCAAGGAACAGCTTTCTTGTTCCCAAGCGTACGTAATAGCCCCCAAATATCGACTATCCAACCAGCAAACCGCTACCAAAGGTTACTTTAACTGACAGTTTATCATTGTTTGTTGTTCGATCGTTTGTTGATCTCTGGAATGACGATGGAAAACATGGGTGATATCCCGGATCAACAAATTAATGATTCGACAATCGCCACCCCAGTCGGTAGTGGTAGCGCAGACAGTACGAATCAACCGGCAGTTAGCACTCCAACAGTGGAACAGTTCAAGTCGGAGACAGACTACCAACCAGTACATAGTGTAAGTGCCGTATCTAGTCCGGAAGCTGAACAACTTGAACCAACCATCGATGATATAAACCGAAGCACTGATGCTATAGCAGTCACAGTTGCCAGTATGATTGACAGTACAGAATACAGATCCCAAATGGGAGAAATGACTTATCAGACTTTAAATGGCAGAATGAGTCCAAGTTACAGTCCAAATAGTTATGCCACTTTGACTCCGCTTCAACCACTGCCACCAATTTCTACAGTGTCGGACAAATTTAACCAAATTCAAACTACTTGTGGAAATGGATTTACTTTGATGAACAATGGACTTGGAACTGTTATGGATATTAATGCGATACAGAACACTTATCGTTATGACACAACAAAAATGATGGGAATGAATTTAAGTCCTGCCAATATGGGAAATACTACCATGAACATGATGACAACAAATGGATACAATCAAGCTATGTCTCCTTACGGTTACAGTGTAAATGTCAGTGTTGGTGTTCAAAATGGACTTCCTTCACCAAAATCGGAACATAGATCGCCAGTTTTATCACCAAACACATTAGCATCATATGATTCTTATCGCAATCTCGCTCCACCAGCACGTTTACATTCCCCGAATCCCATGATGTCCTCGGTAAATGGATTGCATGTAAATTCTACAGTAACACCAGATGCATCACCACACAGTCATAGTGGTAGTCCTCAACGTGAAAGATCTCTTGGTCCCATGGACACACAAAGCAATAAACAACAAGAACTTGAAGAACTAAATACAAAAGAGTTAGCACAAAGAATTAGCAGCGAATTAAAACGATACAGCATACCACAAGCTGTTTTTGCACAGAGGGTTTTATGTCGGAGTCAAGGGACACTTAGTGATCTTCTCCGAAATCCAAAGCCTTGGAGCAAACTAAAATCAGGAAGAGAGACATTTAGAAGAATGTGGAAATGGTTACAAGAACCAGAATTTCAACGCATGTCGGCTCTAAGATTGGCAGGTAACATTTGGTCTTTTATCCCCTCCAAAACGAAATTTATCAAAATTTGCTTTTTGTGCTTATTTTGCTATTTTGATGTTGGTCCATACATGTATCTCAAACTAATTTTATGTTTATATTTTATTGTTGTATTCCATTTTGCAATTGTATTTTGCTATTTCCAGCCACGTGTAGATTTTATAGTAACATTATAGTATATTGACTAAAAGTATTGAACAGTTGAAAGTAGCTTTCATTGATAAAACTATTTTAGATATGAGGTCTTGATAAATCCATCGACTTCTTTATTGGTATTGAATATTGATGTCCTCATAAATGGAAAACATTTTCTGAAAATAAGTGAATTTTGATTGACGAAGAAATTTGCAATTAAAAAAATTTCCATATAATTTTGTTTCTTTTATTAAATTTTAGATATTGAAATAGCATAAATTTATTTTCTAAAATATTTATTTGTTTATAATAAATTAAAAGCTGAGCCCCAGGCACATGGCATATTTAATTTAATTGATATGTCAAATGCTCATTAAGTAGAGATGTATTATTCATAACTCAACAGAAATTTTCTTTGTTATAACCTAACAGTGGCACACACTACAATATTAGGTCCCATTGTTCCCCAGCTACTGTGTTTAGATAGAAAAAGGTGCTAATTCCTCTGTATTTGGTTAATTAAGCTTGAGAGGTGGTCACCTGTCAGTGACAATAGACCAGAACTTACTCAACATCTGTTTTTTTGTATAGCCTTGTAGCACCTTTGTCAAACATCAAAAAGAAATTTACCTGGAAAAATATGTTTTTCTGTTGTACATTTTTTTTATAAAAAATGTTTTGTAAATGAATGTGGAATTTTGTTTGTCTTTTGATTGTTATTTAAATTTCTCAATTTATAATTCAGGAGCATACATGTATAAAATAAAATTTAGAGACATTTTACCCTTCAGCCTTTGTGTATTAATATTTGTTATACATGTACAAACAAAAATATCACAACAGTTTTCTGATAAGAAGGTACAATTAATCATGTTTTTATTTGATTGCATGAAATGTCAATTTCTTCTATACATTGATAGGCATGCCATCTCTATAAATAAAAAAGTTTTTAAGTGTTGATTATATTAAAGAATTTGAATCCCCAACTTATTTTTTTTTAGTTCTAAATTTGTTTAGTGTGCATGGTTTAATTTTTAACAAGAAATACAGTTGTCAATATTCACCTAATGACGTAATGTAAAGTAATTAATTAATGCTCAATAATTAATATTAAAAAAATCTCTTAAATTTTAACAAGCTTCTTTGTCTGATATTTTGTGCATGATCAATTTGCACCAGTCTTTGAAGTCGATGAGGTTCACTCCAATAATTAAAAAAAAAAATTAATAACCATATCGTTTACAAAAAGTACCTACTTTACTTAGGACTGGACGTTGAATTGTAAAGTTTTAGAGTTGTTCCATTTCTAGATATTATTATTATATTTTTTTTTAAACCAGAAACATTGAAATACCAAGTTTTAGTGGATTTGAACTTCAACATTTAAATGTCTGTACGACTGAGAGATATCTAGCTACCCTTTACTTAATAAATAAAAATGAACTTAATGAATTATGTGTAAAATAATTTAGAAATCACATTTGATATTGTATTAATTCATGCTTGTTCATCTAATGTAAAATAAGACCATGGTTTATTTTTAATCTTTGTCATTATTTTGACGATACCATATGGTGCTAACCAGTTGGTATTGTTTGTCTAGATTCGTTTGTCACTCAGTATTGTAGGAATTGTAATCTGACGTGGATTTGAGGAACGAATCTAATACTAACATCATAACCGGCTTGGTCAGAAATTTTCTTTTAAATATCATGTACTTTCATCATTGTAGATCCTGCTTATCTGGGTTTTGACACCAGTAATATTTACATATCTAGTTGATAAATGGATGGTAATACACAATTCTTCATTATTATGTCACTTTATAGACATTTTTCAGCAATATATTTATGATAAGAATGAATTCCAAACCCTGAGAAAAGTAGGGAAATAAAAAAAAGAAAGATGAGAAATAGATAAAGTTAAGGGTAATCTAAATAGCTAATGAGAATTTTCGTGTTAAAGTCTATAAAAGCTCCTTGCCCATATACAGTTTAACAAATATTATCAACAGGCGATGAATAATAGTCATGTTGGAATTTAAAATACCTAATCAGAGAATTGTTTGTCATCTGTTGAAAAATATTTTGTCACTTAATGTGTGGTATATTAGACATGTTCAGTCAAAGCTGTCGTTATATAGTAATTGTAACTTATTACTAAAATATACCCTTACAAAGCTTTGTTAAATATTATAAACACACATTTTTACAGGGAGAAAAAAGATGGAGATTGTCCAAAAAGTTTATACATGTACAATTTAAACAAAATTAGATCTTGGGATATATTTACATTTAAGGAACATTATATGTGTGTTTATATACATACATGTACTTGCAACAGCTGGTTAAACAGATTTTTATATAATAACATACAAGTACATGTACAATGTAGCATAATGACATTTTGACTGATCTAAAAAATTATTCTCTTAAAACCTCATTTAAGATTCCAAAATCATGAACTGTATGTTAGTGTCCACAAGCTTGATAAGATAATTAATTTTTTTTTCTAAATCTGATTAAAACAGTTTATTTCAAGAAAGCAAATTTTATTTATATAAAGCAGATTTCCAATAGAAAGTGTTAATTTTAGTGACAAGTGACAAGTTTTACATATGTTTGTTTGTAGTAATTGTTTTAAGGTGTTAGTCCATCTGTTGAGCTGTCTATCTATTAAGTATACAACATCTGGTGGTTGTCATATACATGTACACATTGGTACCCTGTGTCTACATATTAACAACAGTATCTACACCACTGGAAGACTTTTTTATGATTACATACATGTCAGTGCTTTCAATATTTTTCAAGTCCACCAGTACTTCACTATTTACAGGTGGTACTTTTTCTTAAAATTTGAATAATTTTCATGAATATCTTATAAAACACTCTTTACAACCAGGAAATACCAAAGACCATATTAGGCAGGTAAAAAATAACCTGGAACTGCAGCCCCTTATTGAAAGACCTACATGTACACGTAGATGATTTGATGGTTGAGTATATTGGTCAGTATAATTTTCTTGAAAAATACAAAAATTGTTTGGCCCTTGTGCAAATTTTTCAAAGTCAGTATTGCATAGAATATATCATGTATTGGAGTACATTGTACAAGTACCAGGAAATACATAGATCAATTAAAGAAAACCTTATCTAAAACCCTCTTGTTTTTGTTTTTGTTTTTTTTTGGGGGGGGGGAGGGGTTAAAATAATGAATTTGTAGTTAGGGAAAAGATTTTCTTATTCTACAGTCCTAACACTACACATTAAATACTTGAATTAATTCTCTGGTGTTGTACTTTCTATCTATTTTCTTAATTTTGTAGCTTTCTGTCTTTTCAGTTTGAATATTTAGCTATGTACTGCTACGAGCTACGTTTGGATGTCAGCAGTCGTTGATTGGTTAGGTGAAAGGTATTATATTATACATTCTAGGAATGGGTAGTAGTGACCTACATTTGTACTAATCAACGACAGTATCCCGCCTGTGCCTTGCTCACTACTAATACTTAAAAAACAAAATATATACTTTTTGTACCTTCTCTGATTGAAAACTGTTGTGTGAGCGATCAATTGAATTTTTTTTTTATATTGTTAATGAAATGCAGTTTAGTTTTAAACAGTTTTATAAATTGCCAAATGTGATTGAGGGAGGGGGTGTGCATGTTCATCAAAAGTTTGCATGGTGGCAATGCATGTTATTTAGTGGTTAGAAAATGTCAGAGTATTAATTGGTTCTATTTTTTTTACAGCACGACAGTTATGCAAACACAGCAATGCGCCTTATGTTTCTGCTTATTATAATATAATACAATATTACAAGTTCTTCTTGATTTTAACATCTGATTATATACATGTACATGTACCTGTATAATCTTAGTTATTTCAGGCTTTTGTTTAAGTTTAACAATTTTCTATGCAATGTGCATTCAAATTTATTTTTCATTGTTTATAGGTTTATAGATGATGGTTTAAAATGTGTTTAAAATTTATATACATTGTACATGTATGATATAATATTATATCATATTTCTAGTTTTATGTAAACACTATAAAAATCTTATTTAAGTATTGACAGTTTTCAATCCTAAAAAATTGATGGATATTGATTAACCGATGACCTAAAAATAAGAATAAAAGTGCCACGAAACCAAAATATATCAGCTGAGAGTTTCAATTCGAAAAGCGTCATACATCTGTAGACTGTATGTGTGTCTTGTATGATATATTTGAACAGCATTTTGCTTTGAATTCCTTGTTGGTTTTGATTATTTTTTTGTCTTGCATTCAATGAAAGGTATCTGAAAACAAAACAAAGTGGTCACACTTTCCATCATCACTGACATCAACCTGTGTTAGCGGTAGACATTTTTTTTTATTAGCCACTGTGGCTAATGGGTAATAATTTCTTTTAGCCACACTCAATTTCAGTTAGCCACACTAAATATAAACAAAGAGCATAAAACAGTTGAAAGTTCAAAACTTTATTATTTAATTAACTAACAATAATAAATTAATTCATATATTATCATGATAAACAACAAACTTTGACCATTAGAAAAACAGAACATTCAATATTCGTATGATTTTGTTGTTTTTTGCTGTGTGGGGCCGTTGGCGTTGCCTAAAAAAAAGGATAAAATAGATCCTTGGCGCTTGGCCATGCTTGACCTTCTCGTTGTCAAATAATTTACTGGTTTTAGATTCAAGCGTAGACAGAAGGACAGACAGAATAAAGCGTAATTTAGGAAACCAGTCAATCAGTGACTAAATTCGAAACTATTTCCGGAATGGGACCCGGATAATGTTATTTCAACTGAAAAAACTACCGGAAATAATCAATTTGACCCGCCTTTTAAAATCATTTTGGATATTATACATTGATCAAATCATTGTCTATGACGTGTTTTATTCGAAGTTGACATTCTACATAATAAAAGATCGTTGTCAGATGCAAGCTCTAAAAGTTTTTCGTTCGCCAGTGTGGCTACTGCTACACAAATTATCCTCGCCACACTACCGTTATATTCGTAAAATGCGACGTGGCGATCATCTACCGCTAACACAGTCAACAACATTTAGATTGATCTTAATATTATAGTGGTTTTTTTTTAATTTTCAATTTATTTTGAGAGTTGGCGTTTAACACCAATCAATAGATATTTTGAAAAACTTTTATCAAACCTTCATTTAGTTTCACGAAGCTTAAAGATATTGTACATGTACCTACACAAAAATTATGAAATTAAGCTTTTTTTTGTTCGTCGGGTTACAGCAGAGAGTTTGAACTTTTTTTTTTTTTTATTGTATGATTCTATTCTATTATGAATGTTTGTCATTTATTGACAACATTTTCTACTAGTAAAACATAATAGATAAAATAGGCACCAACTGCACTTTTATTAAGCATTTTGAATTTATTGAGTTACCTCCCCTTATGGGGAAAGGTGGAGCCATTTTGGTTGGAAAATTTTGAATTAATTCTTAGATCACACTATATTGGAATATGTCAGAATCAATATTTATATATTTATATCCAAGACCTAATTTCATTTCAAAGTAAAACCAATTTTTAAACAGAATTTTTCATCCCAAAGACTATTCTACACTTGTCATCGAACTTAAAGAAATGATATGTTTCTTTCGATAAGAATTATATTTAGGCTTTTCTTTGTTATAATGTTTTCTTCTTTGTCAGACCCCAATGCAAGTCAAAAGAATTTTGGAAAATATACAAGAAGGGCATTGTCCTTTTTTTTTTTAATGTGATAATGGCTTACGTTTGTATCAGAATTCTGTAAACATGTAGACACTATCTACTTGATGCACTTACTGGTTGAGAATATTGACAATCTTGTGTATCAGTTTATGGACACATTGAGAATAACCCCTGGGTCCTTGGCAATCTGCAGTAATATATCAATGCTTGAATGAATAGAAATAGCCTAGTGTTTAATAGATTGCATATCCTGAAACTTCTCCATTAGATGTGTCCAAATTAAGCTTTAATCAAGAAAAATAAAATGTGTGAAGTTAACAGATTGTATGACCAATCCTCAGAAGAAGTGCAGTTAGGTTACAATGGAGTCCTTGAGTACTGGTACTGTTTGTAAGAGTACAATAATATTAATTGTTATTTTGGTTGATTTCTTGTTTCCTTGATTTTATTGAGAGAGGTTTGGTGGTTTATCCAAAGCATTAAGTTTTACCCACGTCTGTATGCCCTACATTTGATTGGTTGGGAGAGGTTTGGTGGTTTATCCAAGACATTAAGTTTTACCCACGTCTGTATGCCCTACATTTGATTGGTTGGGAGAGGTTTGGTGGTTTATCCAAGGCATTAAGTTTTACCCACGTCTGTATGCCCTACATTTGGTTGGTTGGGAGAGGTTTGGTGGTTTATCCAAGACATTAAGTTTTACCCACGTCTGTATGCCCTACATTTGATTGGTTGGGAGAGGTTTGGTGGTTTATCCAAGACATTAAGTTTTACCCACGTCTGTATGCCCTACATTTGATTGGTTGGGAGAGGTTTGGTGGTTTATCCAAGGCATTAAGTTTTACCCACGTCTGTATGCCCTACATTTGATTGGTTGGGAGAGGTTTGGTGGTTTATCCAAGACATTAAGTTTTACCCACGTCTGTATGCCCTACATTTGATTGGTTGGGAGAGGTTTGGTGGTTTATCCAAGGCATTAAGTTTTACCCACGTCTGTATGCCCTACATTTGATTGGTTGGGAGAGGTTTGGTGGTTTATCCAAGGCATTAAGTTTTACCCACGTCTGTATGCCCTACATTTGGTTGGTTGGGAGAGGTTTGGTGGTTTATCCAAGACATTAAGTTTTACCCACGTCTGTATGCCCTACATTTGATTGGTTGGGAGAGGTTTGGTGGTTTATCCAAGACATTAAGTTTTACCCATGTCTGTATGCCCTACATTTGATTGGTTGGGAGAGGTTTGGTGGTTTATCCAAGGCATTAAGTTTTACCCACGTCTGTATGCCCTACATTTGATTGGTTGGGAGAGGTTTGGTGGTTTATCCAAGGCATTAAGTTTTACCCACGTCTGTATGCCCTACATTTGATTGGTTGGGAGAGGTTTGGTGGTTTATCCAAGGCATTAAGTTTTACCCACGTCTGTATGCCCTACATTTGATTGGTTGGGAGAGGTTTGGTGGTTTATCCAAGACATTAAGTTTTACCCACGTCTGTATGCCCTACATTTGGTTGGTTGGGAGAGGTTTGGTGGTTTATCCAAGGCATTAAGTTTTACCCACGTCTGTATGCCCTACATTTGATTGGTTGGGAGAGGTTTGGTGGTTTATCCAAGACATTAAGTTTTACCCACGTCTGTATGCCCTACATTTGGTTGGTTGGGAGAGGTTTGGTGGTTTATCCAAGGCATTAAGTTTTACCCACGTCTGTATGCCCTACATTTGATTGGTTGGGAGAGGTTTGGTGGTTTATCCAAGACATTAAGTTTTACCCACGTCTGTATGCCCTACATTTGATTGGTTGGGAGAGGTTTGGTGGTTTATCCAAGGCATTAAGTTTTACCCACGTCTGTATGCCCTACATTTGATTGGTTGGGAGAGGTTTGGTGGTTTATCCAAGGCATTAAGTTTTACCCACGTCTGTATGCCCTACATTTGGTTGGTTGGGAGAGGTTTGGTGGTTTATCCAAGACATTAAGTTTTACCCACGTCTGTATGCCCTACATTTGATTGGTTGGGAGAGGTTTGGTGGTTTATCCAAGACATTAAGTTTTACCCACGTCTGTATGCCCTACATTTGATTGGTTGGGAGAGGTTTGGTGGTTTATCCAAGGCATTAAGTTTTACCCACGTCTGTATGCCCTACATTTGATTGGTTGGGAGAGGTTTGGTGGTTTA
The DNA here is from genome assembly GCA_963383655.1 of Bathymodiolus septemdierum. NCBI lineage: Eukaryota > Metazoa > Mollusca > Bivalvia > Mytilida > Modiolidae > Bathymodiolus > Bathymodiolus septemdierum. The sequence goes on along the minus strand of OY726526.1, from coordinate 78,546,634 downwards.
TCCAAGGCATTAAGTTTTACCCACGTCTGTATGCCCTACATTTGATTGGTTGGGAGAGGTTTGGTGGTTTATCCAAGGCATTAAGTTTTACCCACGTCTGTATGCCCTACATTTGATTGGTTGGGAGAGGTTTGGTGGTTTATCCAAGACATTAAGTTTTACCCACGTCTGTATGCCCTACATTTGGTTGGTTGGGAGAGGTTTGGTGGTTTATCCAAGACCAAGGCATTAAGTTTTACCCACGTCTGTATGCCCTACATTTGATTGGTTGGGAGAGGTTTGGTGGTTTATCCAAGACATTAAGTTTTACCCACGTCTGTATGCCCTACATTTGGTTGGTTGGGAGAGGTTTGGTGGTTTATCCAAGGCATTAAGTTTTACCCACGTCTGTATGCCCTACATTTGGTTGGTTGGGAGAGGTTTGGTGGTTTATCCAAGGCATTAAGTTTTAGCCACGTCTGTATGCCCTACATTTGATTGGTTGGGAGAGGTTTGGTGGTTTATCCAAGCCATTAAGTTTTACCCACGTCTGTATGCCCTACATTTGATTGGTTGGGAGAGGTTTGGTGGTTTATCCAAGGCATTAAGTTTTACCCACGTCTGTATGCCCTACATTTGATTGGTTGGGAGAGGTTTGGTGGTTTATCCAAGGCATTAAGTTTTACCCACGTCTGTATGCCCTACATTTGATTGGTTGGGAGAGGTTTGGTGGTTTATCCAAGGCATTAAGTTTTACCCACGTCTGTATGCCCTACATTTGGTTGGTTGGGAGAGGTTTGGTGGTTTATCCAAGGCATTAAGTTTTACCCACGTCTGTATGCCCTACATTTGATTGGTTGGGAGAGGTTTGGTGGTTTATCCAAGGCATTAAGTTTTACCCACGTCTGTATGCCCTACATTTGGTTGGTTGGGAGAGGTTTGGTGGTTTATCCAAGGCATTAAGTTTTACCCACGTCTGTATGCCCTACATTTGATTGGTTGGGAGAGGTTTGGTGGTTTATCCAAGGCATTAAGTTTTACCCACGTCTGTATGCCCTACATTTGATTGGTTGGGAGAGGTTTGGTGGTTTATCCAAGGCATTAAGTTTTACCCACGTCTGTATGCCCTACATTTGGTTGGTTGGGAGAGGTTTGGTGGTTTATCCAAGACATTAAGTTTTACCCACGTCTGTATGCCCTACATTTGATTGGTTGGGAGAGGTTTGGTGGTTTATCCAAGGCATTAAGTTTTACCCACGTCTGTATGCCCTACATTTGATTGGTTGGGAGAGGTTTGGTGGTTTATCCAAGACATTAAGTTTTACCCACGTCTGTATGCCCTACATTTGATTGGTTGGGAGAGGTTTGGTGGTTTATCCAAGGCATTAAGTTTTACCCACGTCTGTATGCCCTACATTTGATTGGTTGGGAGAGGTTTGGTGGTTTATCCAAGCCATTAAGTTTTACCCACGTCTGTATGCCCTACATTTGGTTGGTTGGGAGAGGTTTGGTGGTTTATCCAAGGCATTAAGTTTTACCCACGTCTGTATGCCCTACATTTGATTGGTTGGGAGAGGTTTGGTGGTTTATCCAAGACATTAAGTTTTACCCACGTCTGTATGCCCTACATTTGATTGGTTGGGAGAGGTTTGGTGGTTTATCCAAGGCATTAAGTTTTACCCACGTCTGTATGCCCTACATTTGATTGGTTGGGAGAGGTTTGGTGGTTTATCCAAGGCATTAAGTTTTACCCACGTCTGTATGCCCTACATTTGATTGGTTGGGAGAGGTTTGGTGGTTTATCCAAGACATTAAGTTTTACCCACGTCTGTATGCCCTACATTTGGTTGGTTGGGAGAGGTTTGGTGGTTTATCCAAGGCATTAAGTTTTACCCACGTCTGTATGCCCTACATTTGATTGGTTGGGAGAGGTTTGGTGGTTTATCCAAGACATTAAGTTTTACCCACGTCTGTATGCCCTACATTTGGTTGGTTGGGAGAGGTTTGGTGGTTTATCCAAGGCATTAAGTTTTACCCACGTCTGTATGCCCTACATTTGGTTGGTTGGGAGAGGTTTGGTGGTTTATCCAAGGCATTAAGTTTTAGCCACGTCTGTATGCCCTACATTTGATTGGTTGGGAGAGGTTTGGTGGTTTATCCAAGCCATTAAGTTTTACCCACGTCTGTATGCCCTACAATTGATTGGTTGGGAGAGGTTTGGTGGTTTATCCAAGGCATTAAGTTTTACCCACGTCTGTATGCCCTACATTTGATTGGTTGGGAGAGGTTTGGTGGTTTATCCAAGGCATTAAGTTTTACCCACGTCTGTATGCCCTACATTTGATTGGTTGGGAGAGGTTTGGTGGTTTATCCAAGGCATTAAGTTTTACCCACGTCTGTATGCCCTACATTTGGTTGGTTGGGAGAGGTTTGGTGGTTTATCCAAGGCATTAAGTTTTACCCACGTCTGTATGCCCTACATTTGATTGGTTGGGAGAGGTTTGGTGGTTTATCCAAGGCATTAAGTTTTACCCACGTCTGTATGCCCTACATTTGGTTGGTTGGGAGAGGTTTGGTGGTTTATCCAAGGCATTAAGTTTTACCCACGTCTGTATGCCCTACATTTGATTGGTTGGGAGAGGTTTGGTGGTTTATCCAAGGCATTAAGTTTTACCCACGTCTGTATGCCCTACATTTGATTGGTTGGGAGAGGTTTGGTGGTTTATCCAAGGCATTAAGTTTTACCCACGTCTGTATGCCCTACATTTGGTTGGTTGGGAGAGGTTTGGTGGTTTATCCAAGACATTAAGTTTTACCCACGTCTGTATGCCCTACATTTGATTGGTTGGGAGAGGTTTGGTGGTTTATCCAAGGCATTAAGTTTTACCCACGTCTGTATGCCCTACATTTGATTGGTTGGGAGAGGTTTGGTGGTTTATCCAAGACATTAAGTTTTACCCACGTCTGTATGCCCTACATTTGATTGGTTGGGAGAGGTTTGGTGGTTTATCCAAGGCATTAAGTTTTACCCACGTCTGTATGCCCTACATTTGATTGGTTGGGAGAGGTTTGGTGGTTTATCCAAGCCATTAAGTTTTACCCACGTCTGTATGCCCTACATTTGGTTGGTTGGGAGAGGTTTGGTGGTTTATCCAAGGCATTAAGTTTTACCCACGTCTGTATGCCCTACATTTGATTGGTTGGGAGAGGTTTGGTGGTTTATCCAAGACATTAAGTTTTACCCACGTCTGTATGCCCTACATTTGATTGGTTGGGAGAGGTTTGGTGGTTTATCCAAGGCATTAAGTTTTACCCACGTCTGTATGCCCTACATTTGATTGGTTGGGAGAGGTTTGGTGGTTTATCCAAGACATTAAGTTTTACCCACGTCTGTATGCCCTACATTTGATTGGTTGGGAGAGGTTTGGTGGTTTATCCAAGGCATTAAGTTTTACCCACGTCTGTATGCCCTACATTTGATTGGTTGGGAGAGGTTTGGTGGTTTATCCAAGGCATTAAGTTTTACCCACGTCTGTATGCCCTACATTTGGTTGGTTGGGAGAGGTTTGGTGGTTTATCCAAGACATTAAGTTTTACCCACGTCTGTATGCCCTACATTTGGTTGGTCTTCAAAAAGTTCCTTTTAAGCAAATCATTTGAAATTTATACACAAGGTCAAATGACCATAAAAGGAAGGCATAGTTAGATTTGGGCCCTGTTTACTTTGACTGGAATCAGGGGCATCCATGGCCTATGGACACATTCTTCATATTTGCAGTCATCGACTTTAGCAGTGGTCTGGTGGCCCACTGCCAGTGAAAATTGATTCGGACCAGTGACTTTTGCCAAATTTTTTCAATAGAATCTATGTAAATATTTTGAAATTTCTGGCCAGTAAATTCGAAAGTCTAATTTCAAAGACTGTATTTGTATGCCTAACACCACTTGTTTGAACAGCCCATCTTCCACTTGGAAGATGAGGATATAAAATTTATAAGTTGGAAGTTTTCTTGTATATGAAATATTTATACAGTTAAGCATATCCAAACCGAATCTCCTTGGAATCAACTTTTGTGTTTGCAATTGACGGGTGTTTGGACTATGTAGGTTAAATTGACAAACATTTCCTACATTGGAACTTTATTTAAAGTTCAGTTTATACAGGATTCCAGTTTATTCAAGGTTCAATTTAGAGAGGTGTCACTGTATACACAGTTTTGAATTAGAAAAACTTCTGTAGTTTTGTAAATAGTGTAATACACTGGGTATTACTGAACAACAAATGACTTGAATGGTTTTTTTATATTATTTTGGACAGGATGTGTAATATTTTCATACTTAAACAGTAAGTATGAAAATTAAAAGTTTTTCAATAAGATTAAAATTCTTAGGTTTAAATTTTAATATCTTAATAAATTGTACTTTTAAATTTGAAAGCATAGTTATCTATAGGAAACAATACATGCAGCGTGGGTTAAAAATGAGAGTGTAAAGGTGGTCTTTTTGTGGAATTGTAAATTTAATATTCAAATAATCAAAGCAACAGTGAAATTCACAAGTTTATAAATGATATGTAGGGTGAGAAAAACAAAGAATTAAAATCATTTTGCCAACATAATTTTGAATTAATGTATTTACCTAAGAATTCAGAGGAGAAATATTAAATCATTAAATTATTAAGATTTTTGTGTTGATGAATTTGTGCATCAGAATGGTCATCAGGGTAAGCATTACTACGTTGGGAGAATTCATACTTAAACCCATAATGTGTACAGAGCATTACAATTTATTACCGAAAATTCTAATAATGTCATATTCGGTTTATCCTTGTCAGATGTCTGAGACGATAGCGCACAGCAGATGCACTGTTTACCTCGCTGTAGGACACATTTTGTCAAGAGTTTGAGCATTTGTAAACGAGGAAATCTTAATCCCAGACATACACATTCCACTGAAGGGAAAGTGAACAACTACAAACTGAGCTGTGGTCCTATCTCGTTCATGTCAGATCAAAGTTATCTCTCTTCTGACAAGTCTAGGTCTCTTCAGGGTGATTGTTTTGTAAACTGTGGTGATTACGTGTTTGGCCCAGAATTATTTACCATGGATGTTGATGGTCGTGGGACTTCACACAAACTGAATTATCAATACGTTGTGATATGTAATGAAATGATTGACAAAGATCTGATAGTACACTTAATAAGAATGATGTTAAAACATGTTCCAATTTATAGAATAACTTTTATAGAAATAATTATTAAAATATACTAGAATATCCAGAAATTTACTCAAATTTTAAAAACTTCTTTAAAATTTAGATATTTTTATATAGATAATGATTTGTTTTAAAGTAATATGAAAGGCCAATATCATGAAATTTTTGGATTATATAAAAATATTTTCACTTAATATGTCACTTAATTTTAACTAAAATCAACTGCATAACATTAAAAATCCACTCAAAAGCTGATTTTAAGAGCAAATCGCAAAATATTTGACAGCAGATAATTCTGTTTTCCAGTACAGTAATGCAATTGATATGCATGTGACACAAGATTTGAACTCTTTCGGGAAGATTATCGCTCATGCGCAATGTTCAGTTAATGAAGAAAAAAAATACATGTATATATATTCCGTGTGTACCACATAAGAATAATTGCAACAACAAAAAATTGGTTCACACGACATGAAACCGGCAGATTCCACAATAATCATTGTCAGGAATGTGTGCGTGCTTACCTCAGCATCCATGATTGTTTATCTTTTCTTCACGAGGTCATCAGTCATCGACTTTAGCAGTGGCCCACGGCCAGTGAAAATTGATTCAGACCAGTGACTTTTGCCAAATTTTTACAATAGAATCTATATAAATATTCTAATTTTGAAGTTTTCGGGCCAGTAAATTCGAAAGTCTTAATTTCGAAGACTGGGTCATGATCAGCAATCATCGGACCAAACTTTTCTTCACAAGGTTATGATCGGCAATCATCGGAACAAAGCAACCGAAAGTTAATCAGTCTCCACAATAATGGCGAGGACGATAAACATGCACACGGATTTGAAGATTTCTAGTTGTTAGGAACATATTTCGACTTGAAACATGCATGAATAGCTTAGTAAAGGTACCCCCATATTCCAAATTGAATTTTCTGGGAAAAATGTTCTTCACCCAAAACTGGTGTAATATTACTTTAACATACATGTAGCATATTTCGTAGATAGCAAATCTATAGAATACATGTATCTGATATTAGTATAAAGCATCTCTAAAAATCTCAAGTAAATAATGAAATTGTTAAGTAAACTTCATTTTTCCTCTTACATCATACATACATTTTGTGAAAATCTTTTTCTTTTTTCTGAGAATTTTTCTTTGAAATAAAACAATATTGTTACAGCCAGTATAGAAATTTATGGATATCTGGACAGCGAAGATAGAAATAATTCAAATGAGGGAAATGGACAATTTGTTTGAATTGAGAATAAAGTTGCCGTCCTCTCAAATGAAGGCCAGCTTGAGTCATTTCATTAGGCTCGTCTCTTTCACTTATTCAGTGTTCAGTAATTGGATGCTACTTCATTCAGCCTTGTTAAGTCTGGAAATTGTGACCTCTGGTTAAATACAACACAGTTCAACCATTTTCCTAAACAAAATGATTACAGTCGCTGGGACGAAATGTGCTTTTTAGATTTCTATAGAAAAATAATGATGTTTTTTTTTCCTCTGAAATGGAATTTTGCTGTACCCAGTACAAGATGCAGTTTAACTACAAATAGCTTCATTTAGATAGATTTCATTTAATCACCGACATACCCATTTGCTATTTTCTGTAAATATTGGATTTCTAAATTCTCTTTGTAGTTGTATGTACATGATCAGAAGCCTTCTATAATTAAGGCTGGAATTGGTTTGAAAACAAGACACTTGAAACCAACAAAACATTGAGTGGATTCATCCACAAATAATCTCTAGTATACAACCTCCTCATAATTATTAAAACTTCTAGGAATAATGATCATGAGGTTTTAAATCAGATGTACTAAATATAGTTAAAAAAAAATTGGAAAAGAGGGGTGGGGTAAATATTTTTTAATTTATTATCATTTTAAATTTTATTATAAAGACTGTAGTATTTGAATGTTTTGGTTGAAATTTTAAAAGGAATTTAGCAAATGAAAAGGTTCAAGAAGGCATTAAATTACACTGTTACTCTGTAATGGCTATTGAAAATTCTCAAAAACTTTTTATTGTGTCAACTTGAATAAACATGAACATATTCTCTCTGTATAACAGCTTGCTTATAAAATAATGAATTCTCCTTTAGATGTAAAGGGTTTTTAACTATAAAAGTAATGTGTTGTATTCATCATAGCTTATTTGTGTTTCACATCACAGTGATTCATGCATTATGTGTACATAAAACACAAAAGTAGAAGATTTCACCATAGAGAATATAGCTAGCTTTTCTCTCTGAAAAAATATGATTAACAGTGGTCATTATATTGATTTTTGCAAAAGCACCGACCAAGAATTAAAATGAAAGTTGTTCCAAGGAAGGAAATACGCTGAGAGAGATAGATACGGTTGATAAGACAACAACACAAGTATCATTTTGTATGAATATAATTTTTCCATTTATTTGGATCTGTCATTTAGATTCCTGGTTACCATGGCAAGAAAGCTGCTTTAGTTGTAACCTGTAGTAACTTCGTTAGCCAATGTTTTCATCCCACACCTGTGTGCTAAGCTCAGGTACAGAGTCTGAATATAAAGCACACACACATCTTCGTTATGACTAATTCTCAAATTGTGTTCTACGACAACTCAGCTGATACAAAATATTCCACCTTAATTTATCAATAATTCATTGCATCCTGAATAAAACTGTTTATGTATAATGCTGTAGTATGAGATTTCAAAACACGTAGGTCCAAATATAGATCTCAAGTGTAGAATGATTTTATTTCTATATCCAATCAACTAAAAATCAACATTAAAAATGAAATATGAAAATGTATTTTATGGTTGAATGGAAATGTGAATAAAGGTAGAAATAGAAACATAACGTTTCTGGTTAGGTTTAGAATTTGAATTCTTTTGTGTAGACTTCGTCACATGTTTATTTATTTATTTATTTTCTGTTTATCATGTTTATATTGACAAATAGCTGTACATGTGTGTTGACCATACATGTATGTTGTCCAAGTCTTTGGACAGACAATATTATTCTGATGTACTTTACACTTGAATTAAATACATCAAAAGATTGCTGATGATTAAATATATTTTTATTTCAGAGAAGTACAAATGTTTATTTTTATTTTATTGTAGATTATAGCAGCTTTAAAAGGGTAAGTTTGATTGATAGGAGGCCACAGCTCCAAACAGACATGAAGCAAGATGGACCCATATAGAGAACAGATCGGTTCAAAATTCTAGGGTAGTGTTCTCCACAAATTCTCCGTGATGGTAGCATGGAACATTTGATATTTGCTCGTGAAAAAAAACCTACCAGTAACAACAGATTAAGACTAATATTATTGTCTGGTTTTAGAATGAATTTGAGAAACCCAAATTATTGGACCACGAAAGTCTTTAAGGAGAACACTACAGTTACTATGGAGGCTGATTGTCTATCAAACTTATCATTACATACAAACTGATTTATTCATACTTTTATAATTTCTTCATGTAGCATGCATCTGTGACCATACAGACAAATTTATTTTCAGCTACTTCTTACTAACCCTAAAAATGACTAACAAAATATTTTGTCATCAGAAATGAAATTTTTTGTCAAATCACTTATAAATCTCCAATTTTCTCTCTCTGTAGGCAAAACGTTCGGTGAAGTGTCGATAAAAAAAGAAGATGGTGGTTTTGGTGCATCTTTAATAGGTAGGAATACAAAATATGTTGTCAAAAGTATTTACATTTTTTATATGTCTCCTCACAAGTAAACAGCACCAAGAATAGACATCTGATGTCTGTTCATGACTATATTTGTTGTACATGTATCTGTATTATATCTTTACTGTTTTTGAAGGCTATCAAGCATAAAAGTCTTCATATATACATTTGTGTATATATATCAAAAAAGGGGGGTTGGTTTGACAAGAAAATATTTGCTTTCATTTTGAACCCCAAAAAATCTACAACTTCATGCACACAACACAGTTTTACCAGCAAAACTCAAAAGGGATTAATGTCTTGATAAGAACAAAAACCCCTTTGACGTGGATCAGCTTAAAAATGTTTAACATTCTAACTGTAATGTTGCCACATACTTTAGATAAAACTTGTTAACAATAGCCTGGTTAGGATTGGGGAAACATCTGTCGTTTGGCTTCTCTCTATCAAACAGTAGTTTTTACTAACTCTGTGCATGCTTTTGTCACCAATGAACAACAATCTTATGACTTGTATATATGTGAATGTAAAAGGAAAATCACTGTGTGCCATGTGTATCTTCACAAAACCCACACCAGATGCATGCTAAACATCATTTTCTTAAATTTAGACTTTTTTTGTGTTCATTTATCTTTAGCCATTTATCATCTTAATTTTAATTTATTATTTTTTTCATTGTATTTTATTTTATATTTTATCACCTGTTATGGTTGGTTTTTGTTCTCAGTACATTTAACCAGCTTTATCTCATGTTAAAAAATTATCTACCTTTTGTATAAATAAAAATTGCATTTTAAAAATTTACAACACGTTAATGAATACTGCATGTTCATTTTGCACGAGAGCTGTTTTTCAAAATAAACCTTTGTTAGGAATATTTCATGTAAATTTGATCATTAGGATGAAACTTAATCGGTTTGAACATTATATTCAAATACAACCATATTCTCATAGTGGAGTTAGAATTCATTAAGTACCGATTTTAACTGTCACAGAAAATGACATAATTCTAGCCTTGGGGGTGACTGGTGTAATATGGTCAGTTTACATCCTATATAAAGGAAGTCATTGTATAAATTATTCAAATACAAATTTATACTCTAAGCTTTATGACTTCATCATTTCTACAGAACATTACTGAATATATAATGAACGGAAGCCATTTCTTTTTGTGTGGATGTAAGAGGGACAGATTTTGATTGTAGCGACCTAGCACATTTAGATAAATCTGATGGGAAGAATTGTTAAATTTTAAACACATTTTCGCCCCAATAGGTCTTAATAAAACCAAATGAACATTAGATTAAAGTTTCATTCTAAGGAACTTTTATACATGTTATACTTGACTTTAGAAGTGTTGTGTATTCTGTATGTTATCAGTAATCACATTATTTTGTTAGATCTTAATGTTTACATTTTCAACACACACAAAAAAGAAATGAGTGAAAAATATAAATCGTACATTATGTTTATTCTTCTATACACAACAAGGTAAAACTTGGACAGTTTTTATCAACCAGGAAAGTCTGCATTTTAATCTCTGAAAGCTGTGACAAAGTTTCTGATATAATAATTGTAAAAGGGTTTGTTTGCTTGTGGCCTTTTTGACCTTGTTTTTTGGTAAGAAGTGGGTTCGTGCCGTCATACACACTTCAAACATAGGCGTTGTGTTAGTGGAGCATCCTAGAATTGTTTGGAGGGCCTTTATAAATTTTGGTTATGTTGGTATTTTTGCTAATGTGTAAAAACATATTTTTGTCACACTGACTTCTGTTGTAGATGACTGTTTAAAAATGGGTAATAAATAATTTTACCAAGCTTGACCTATTTGTCTACACCCATTAACATTTTTACTTTTCAAATCCAACTTCTGAATATTAATAATTCTCATTAACCCTGTTATTGCTGTTTGGTCAAGCAATTTAATTTCCCATCAGACAGGAATAGTTGGCAATTAAAAGCCATTAATGCATTTTGTTTTTAGCATAAAAAAAAAAGCATTAAAAAAATTCCATCTTGTTAAAAACAGAAAAATATGAACAATTATAGAATTTTCAAGGGTAAATAACATTTGAGAGGGGAAAAAATAATAAGAGTAAAATGTATTGCTTAGAAACTAATAAATATTATTTGTTCATGTAAACTTGTATCTATATAATGGTTAGCCATAGAATGAAATAGGATGAATGATTTTTATGTAAACATTATTTGTGATTTCGTAGGAGGAGAACTAGTTATTAACTCTAGTAATAGTAGTTTTCATTGACGTCACAATGAGAATTTTTATTGTCATTTGTTTTTTCATTTTAACATCTTTGGGAAAGTTAATATAGAACCCTAAGAAGAAGATTTGTCTAGTATTTTTGTGGTACTGTTTGTAAATAAAGAAGAACACATGTCATAGCTATTAGAATCTTAAAGATTTATTGATTGTTATAATTCTTTAATAGTTGAAGGTTATTGTGTATTAGAGAAAAAAAGCCAATAAATCTATAAAACTATGATGTTTAAATAAACATAGATTATTACGGGTAAACTGTGGTTTTGTTGTAATATATTTACTTGAAAGCCTGAGAACAGAGCTCAGCTGCAGCATTCACACGTTATAACGCTTTACTCATGGTTTGCTTTGATGGTACCACAAATTAATGAATATTTACATTTGTGCTAATGAAACACTTGTAATTCCACAAGGAACACTATCCCAAACTAAATATCATGTTCAGCGGAGTTTGGAGTGCTGTATAATCATCAAGTTCTTTGATCAGTTCAATTGGTCTTTCTACTTTCAGTACAAAACTTTTGTCAGCTCTGACATTATTTTTTTGTTATAATACCATGATGCATGTAGTGAACCTTAAATTAAATTTTACACAAAAAAATCAGAATCAAATGAATTCCTAAAATTGGAGATATTTGAATTTTGAAGAAAAAAATGTCCTTTGATGATATACTGAATTAGTTTATTTTGAGATTCACAGTCCTCACGATGAACAACAGTCCTTCGGCCCAAGACTCACGATGAACAACAGTCCTCCGGCCCAAGACTCACGATGAACACCAGGTCCTCCTGCCCAAGACTTACGATGAACACCAGTCCTCCGGCCCAAGACTCACGATGAACACCAGTCCTCCTGACCAAGACTCACGATGAACACCAGTCCTCCGACCCCAGACTCACGATGAATACCAGTCCTCCGGCCCAAGACTCACGATGAACACCAGTCCTCCGGCCCAAGACTCACGATGAACACCGGTCCTCCTGCCCAAGACTCACGATGAACACCGGTCCTCCTGCCCAAGACTCACGATGAACACCGGTCCTCCTGCCCAAGACTCACGATGAACACCAGTCCTCCTGCCCAAGACTCACGATGAACACCAGTCCTCCTGCCCAAGACTCACGATGAACACCGGTCCTCCTGCCCAAGACTCACGATGAACACCGGTCCTCCTGCCCAAGACTCACGATGAACACCAGTCCTCCGGCCCAAGACTCACGATGAACACCAGTCCTCCTGCTCACAATGAACAACAGTCCTCCGGCCCAAGACTCACGATGAACAACAGTCCTCCGACCCAAGACTCACGATGAACACCGGTCCTCCTGCCCAAGACTCACGATGAACACCAGTCCTCCTGCCCAAGACTCACAATGAACACCAGTCCTCCTGCCCAAGACTCATGATGAACACCAGTCCTCCTGCCCAAGACTCACGATGAACACCAGTCCTCCTGCCCAAGACTCACGATGAACACCAGTCCTCCTGCCCAAGACTCACGATGAACACCGGTCCTCCTGCCCAAGACTCACGATGAACACCGGTCCTCCTGCCCAAGATTCACGATGAACACCAGTCCTCCGGCCCAAGACTCACGATGAACACCAGTCCTCTGGCCCAAGACTCACGATGAACAACAGTCCTCCTGCCCAAGACTCACGATGAACACCAGTCCTCCGACTCACGATGAACACCAGTCCTCCGGCCCAAGACTCACGATGAACACCCGTCCTCCGGCCCAAGACTCACGATGAACACCAGTCCTGCGGCCCAAGACTCACGATGAACACCAGTCCTCCGGCCCAAGACTCACGATGAACACCAGTCCTCCTGCCCAAGACTCACGATGAACACCAATCCTCCGGCCCAAGACTCACGATGAACACCAGTCCTCCTGCCCAAGACTGACGATGAACACCAATCCTCCGGCCCAAGACTCACGATGAACACCAGTCCTCCGGACCAAGACCAGTAAAACTTTGTTCATACCAGTAAATTTTTCAGTTTTTTTCTTAGATAAATATGTATATCTGGAAAATAAAACTTCTTTTTTTTTTTATTTTAATTGAAAAAATAAAAATGCAAGTAGGTTATCTGTATTTAAGTGTATTGTCACATACATGTACATGTATTGGGTACAAGGGGGATTGCAATATTTCTTTAGGAACTAAAATCTTTGAACTCGTTCTTATTAACAAATAAAAAATAACACCAGGCAAAGATGGTCAACATTAGTAAGTAATGCCCCCAACTAATAAATAAATGTAAGTTTAGTCCAACAAAATCTAGACAGATATAAATTATCTCCAGTCCCACTGCTGGTACCCTAATATTACAGGATGACGAGGAAAATATGGCAATAATGGTAATAATATTATTTCATATCCCTGCATTAAATATTGACACATAGGTAAGAGATAAATTATAGTGGAGAAGGACAGCTCGGCTTAAGTACTCATTTATGATTAAGCACGATATCTCTGATGTCAAGTTTTGTTCTACTGTCAGTGTGGTTCTTTGATTCAAGTGGTGTGCATAGTAAAAGGAAGAGGTTTTTTTTGTTGTGAATTTTTTTTTAAATTTTATCTGAACACAGTAAACTTATAGGTCTTTATCTAAAATTGTTCAAGAATTTCTCAATATGATATAAAAAAAAATATATGTTTCAACATGGATTCAAGTAAGCTAGGCAGATGATAATATAATCCTTATTTACCATTTAATTTTGGTGGAGACAGCCATTGGATTTACATACAGGGTTAAGTGCTGACATTGAGACACACAATTCATTTTCTTCAATGAAATATGGCAGATTCCTCTTAAAAATGTTTGGGTTTTTTTTTTTTAGAAAATTTTCTTCTTAATCTTTTACTAATACATTTGCAAATTTTAGTTAAAATAATCAGTACCATTGAATAGGCTAGGCAGCTATGTTTTATTTCTCTTCAAAAATGACTGATACATCATTGTAGCTAGCCTATTTACTTAATTGTATGAATTAATCCAGAAACTCCATCATGTGAATGAGTTGTGTTGGTTCTCATGTGTTCTGCTTCAGTAATATATCATATTTATACAGATGACCAAGTATCACTGTTTCTCTGGGGAAGCCATGCTGTCTTCTACGTTCTCCGTGCTATTCTCTGCGGATATTTCTTGCCATATTAGTTTTCTTTGTTAAATACCATAGCAACAGAACCCTAAAGACAAGGTTACGAGGTATCGCTGGTTTTGTTACATGTTATTTAATTCTTAGATATGATCCTATGTGTGGCAATGTATTCATTGTGCCATATAAAATTCATAATATTCGGAGGGCAATCATTGTTAAGGAAATACAAATATCTGTCTGGTATTTTTATCAATAAATTTAATTATGTTTAAGCCAGTTTTATCTTGTCTTGAATCACTAGAATTAATATTACACTTTTGACCCTCAGTTTTTTTAACATTAGAATGGCAGGATTGTATATGTGGTATCATCGTACACCTTTGGAGGAATATTTCCACTGATGCCATGTAAAACTTTAAAAAGATTTTTTTTTTTATCATGTTTTCTGTTTTAGTTAAATTGTCCAGAAACAAAGCTATTTCTAGTATACCAAAGGACAATATCAAAATTAAGTACTGGGTATATCATAGCATGGCCAACACATGGATCACTTTGTCTGCCTTGTCAAATTAAGCACTCTTCCTTGTGATATATATACTTCAATGTCAGCTAGCATGTTATGATCAACTCGTTTGGCTTGCTGTATTTTCTTTCATATGGACATAGTATGGCCAACACATGGACCACTTTGTCTGCCTTGTCAAATCATACATGCTACATTGTGATTTATATTTCATCGTCAGCTAGCATGTTATAATCATCTTGTTTGGCATGCTTTATTTTCTTTCATATGGATCACTGTCTTTCAAACACACCCTGTGTTGTGATATATACTTCACTGTCACCCTGTGTTGTGATATATACTTCACTGTCACCCTGTGTTGTGATATATACTTCACTGTCACCCTGTGTTGTGATATATACTTCACTGTCACCCTGTGTTGTGATATATACTTCACTGTCACCCTGTGTTGTGATATATACTTCACTGTCGCCCTGTGTTGTGATATATACTTCACTGTCACCCTGTGTTGTGATATATACTTCACTGTCACCCTATGTTGTGATATATACTTCAGTCAGCTGACATGTTATGATTACCTCATTTGCCTTGCTCTCTGTCTTATGGAGATGTATACATGTATATATCAATATGTATATATTTTTTCAAGTGTACACTTTTGTACTGAGTTATGCCCCCTTTTTAACTAATCGAGATAAAGTAAACTTATGATGACTAGTCAGTGATACAGTTTAAATTAAATGAGTTTCTTGTTTAGAATGTAATATTGACCCTTGTGATTTGTGTGTTTTTCTTGGTGACATGTTTAGTGTATTTTCCTGTAGTAATTCAGTGTGTTTACTACTGTGTAGAATGTAATATTGACCCTTGTCATTTGTGTGTTTTTCTTGGTGACATGTTTAGTGTATTTTCCTGTAGTAATTCAGTGTGTTTACTACTGTGTAATAAATTATTTGCCCTTGTCTATTATAATTGATCCTGCTATATTTTATAAACAGTTAATTTCCAATGAAATCAATATGGCCTATGATAGTTATATTTTTTGTATTCCGGCTACATGACGACAATGTTCTCACACTAGTTTTAAGTGAAATTATAAAATAAGATTTTGATAGATCTCTCATTTATAAAAAAAATAATAATAATAATAATGATATTGGATTTCTACTGGTCAACTAGTAGTTATCACCAATGCACTCATTTTACCTGGACGAATGCAATTATTGCATTATTTTAAGTTAAAAAAAAAGATATTACCTTGATAATTTTCACACCTGAAATTGACTAGATGGTGAGAATCGTTACATGGCTTATAATTCAAAGGAAAACAATATATGATATCTCTGACAAAAAAAACAAGGATTATACACCCATTGTGGATTAAAAAGGTGTTTATGGTAGTCGTGGCAACAATATACAACAAGTATATGTTGTCAGTTGAATATAATTGTTATGTGTTTCGACATCTATGTTCTATTTTTAACCTTTAATTTTACATGCATTCATATTTATTTTGTTCTCCTCTTTTTCAGCCTGTAAGAGAAAAGAACAGGAAATGTCCCCGCAAGACAACAGAGGCGCGCCGAAAAAACCTCGTTTAGTGTTCACAGACATTCAGAGGAGAACATTACATGCAATTTTTAAAGAAACAAAACGACCTTCTAAAGAAATGCAAGCTACGATCGCACAACAACTCGGACTTGAGGTTACGACAGTAGCAAACTTTTTCATGAATGCACGTCGAAGATCGATAGACAAATGGCGTGACGATAATGGAAATGACAATCGTGAAGGAGTGATCAAAAGCTGAGTTGTTGTTCCTATATTTTGACCCTAGCAATATTTGAGTACATGATTAGATTATATGTTGTGAGAAGATTGGACATCTTGATATATATGTGTATGATTTCCATGAAGCAATGTAGTTTTAGAACAAAACAAAGTGATGTTCGTCCATTTTTTTATGTGCAAATATAACTATCTTGTATGTGCAATTTTTATAGCATTACAAGAAGACGTTGACTTGACAGTAAGCATAATTATACCATAGTGCATTGTCTCTAGGTTAAATGCTGATAGCGCCACGTTGGAAAAAAGATCTGATGTACGGAAAATGTCTCACGATCTGAAGAACAAAACTTTTCAGAGACGCCTGTATTTTTTTAAAGACAACAGAAAAGAGTCTTTATAGTTGGACACCATGTAATAATGGGTGCAATCAGCTGATTTTGATAAATCCAGTGTTTTCAGTTAGAACAGACTTTATGCTGATATAGGATTTTTTGCTAGTACATTTGTAGTTTTGGTGGTGTTATAAATGTATTCCATATGTCTCATTCTTGTTATATAACCATAACAGTGGTGCAGAAATTTATGTTTTTTCATTCCTATTCTAATGTTAGTTAAACATTCCATTTTTTGTTTTCTTTTTCTTTGTTTTGAAAAACAGGCCAGAAATAATTGAAACATTCCAAAAGTTGGAATTAATTAATTGAATTTTTAACTTGTGATAAATTGTTTTTGGAGGAGAACAAAAATATCAATCTATGGAAATTTTTAATGTATTATGTTTAAATTTGAGAACGATATTCTAAAGAGGAAATAAATTTCAGATTAATTTTGTTTTGAGTAAATGAAAGAATCTCACATAATTTGTTATACTGTAAATAAGATCTTTTTTTTTCTTCATATGAAATCTCCAGACATTTTATGATGATAATTTTTTGACAAAATCTCATTATATTATTTTCATTGTCATTTTGCAAGATTATGATGGTTTTCGGACAAATCTCTGTATGTTTCGTTGTCATTTTGTTTGCCATGACATATCAGGTAGCTAGATAGAGTTTTCATTGTGTTCATAAAAATCTACAAATGGTTGTAATTATCTAGTCGTAGAATGTCTCCAAGGAAACAGAAATCGCAACAGAAATCTGTGTTGTGCGTCCATTCATACAATCACTGTATTAAATTGTGCAATATTTATTGATTTTTTTTTTGTAATGGATTTTAGGTGATTATTTTGTTAATTATTATTTATTACATTTGTTGATTAATTTATTTGTTTAATGAGGACATTCATTGATGATTTGGGTGATTGTCGTTATTGATCCAATGAAACATTCCACTGACTCAGATTCTGTTAAGAGTATCCATGTCATTTAGATGCTTTTATATGGCTTCTTTCTATTATTGAAAGATCTGAATTGTTTCGAACAAAATGGCAAAATACCCTGGCTTTTGCTTTTAGTTTTAGTGACTACTAAAAGATCGGATGTTTTCAGTGTTCTGATTACATCAGGTTCAAAGTACAAGTTTTAGATATAAGATATTGTGCTTTTTATATAGATATATTGAGTATTATTTGATATTTTGCATTTAAAAAGGGTTTATAACTTGTTTTTACTAAATTTTAGAAGGGTTGTACTCTAACACTTTATTTAGCACTAGAATACTCTTACTCTTCTTTCCTTTGAAATCCATATTTTTTATAATCTTTTGATTTAAATACAATAATAAAAAAAACAGTTTCTTTCCCCCAATCTACAAATTCCCCAACATTTAGTTGTTTTTTACATGTGGTACAAAGTTTTATGAGTTTTCTAATTGCTCATTTTTTACAAGTCCTTTTTTATAAATAACTGACTTGACTTTTAAGAAATCCATTACTATACACTAATGTTTTTGTTATCTTTTATTTTATATAGATTTTTGCCCTTTTATATATGACTGCCAACTTTTTCTTTAAATCTTTTTTCTATGTTATGGAAAACCAGCAACTAGAAAATTTGATCTGTCTCATCAAATGAGAATAATATATAAAATAGGAAATATCAGATTAGGTTTCAGATTAATTCAGAAGAAAAGTTTGAAAATTTTAGTTATATATACACTATCTGGTATATTATACATGTAGCCTGGAAATGTATTGATCTTAACCTGAAACAGGGGAAATGTATTTTTAATTCTCAAATGGGTAACGAAACCTGGTTTTTCTTGTACATTCCAACATATCTGTAAAGATTAGTCATTATAAAGATGTTTATGAGATTGATCATTATAGACAGGTTATTGCTTGTAATATACAGGTATAGCAGGTTTCATGTACACACTGCATTTTGAAAAACATTGTAAAATTTTAAACATTAACAAAGTATGGTTATAAAAACAATCAGTATTCAATTGAAAATAAAAACAAATGAATAAAATAAAAATTCCTAAAATAGAATTTGAAGGAGGAAGTAAATTACAAACAGATCGTATATTTTTCCAATTGCTGTGTTTTCTCTATTTGTTGATGTTGGTGTATGATTTTTGTCTTTATTTATTAATTTATTAAATGTTGTGTTTTTAAAACATAACTGTATAGATTTGTGTATACATTATATACGTTGAAACAAAATGTCCTGTACTGCTATTGGCGGGACATGCAATAAAATGTATTGAACTTTTTAGTGGTGTACATTTTTATCATCATCTGTATATATCGGTCATTATTTCATGTTGGTCTTCTAGACCTGTATATATAATGCCTTTTTTGACAGTGATCAGGAAAATTTGTCCCTTCAAGTACCTCACTCATAACAAAAAACAGATTTAAATATTTGCATGGTAAAATTTTATTTCTGTTTTAGATATTTTTATAGGTAGATGTTTTTTGGAAAAGGTGTTGTAAAAAGATCAGCTGTTTATGCATTTCAAGACAAACTATATTTTAAAAAAGTCTATATGACCTCATTTTGTTTTCTAGAGAGGAACATCAACCAATTTATAATATAAAAACTGGGATTTTTTTTTTTTCATCATTGTTCACAAAAATAAACATGTAAAGTGCTATAACAGTAATTGTTCTACAACCTAAGGTGTGTGATATTAGGTGATAATTTATTGTGACTAAACACAAGTACTTTAAGGTGATAATGTCACAGTATAGCTGAAATATTGTTAAAGTTGGCATTCTAACACCAATCAATCAATCAATCAATCATTAAGGTGATGAAATACAACGGCAAGATTGAATATAGAGGACAAGTCATAGGAATTCTATTTGGAAATTATAAGAATTCTTGTGTCCATTAAAGAAGAAATTCATCATATAAAATCTGATATTTCCTTGTTTTCCACAGATAAAGGTAGAATTATTAGAAATTTAAGAGATTAAATCTGTGTCGAGAAAAATATATTAAGAATTTTAGTAATTGAAATTATTTGTTAAAGAAAACAATTTTGATTTGTTTCATGCCATTCCAGTCATACTAAGTTCAGTTGCTTGTCAAAGTCATCGTAAAATAATTTATAAATGGGAACATGTTGCATTAACAAATATTCTTAAACATTCTTTAGAAGTTGCCACTGCAACAGTTTGTCGAAGGATTATTTACAAGTTAATTTCCATGGAAACAAGGTCATGTGATGGGAAGTATAACAGCTGTTTGTCTTTTGTGGGCTTTTTAATGTTTTTATCACCAAACAAAACAGTAGAAAACACATATTATTTTTTTATGCTGAATTTGCTTTTGAAAACAGAAATAAATGAACTAGTAAAGCAAATGTTGATTCTGGTGAAAAGTCTGTTTATAAATATTTAGATTTAGTTCTATGCTGTTGTGGCAGAAAATCACCTCAATTTTCATCTCAAGTAGATACAGTATAAAGATAACTTTGTTATGACCATTTAATAATATCTGCTTTTGGGAGACTTGTATACTTCATTTATCATAACTGTGTTTATAAAACAGGACATTCCAATCAGAACTAGACTTTCACTTCAACAGAGGACAAAAATAATGCAATTATTCATTCTAGTGGGCTTTGTCAATGTTGAATGTTTTTACCATCATTAAATCTTGGGTTCAGTATTATTGAGGATCTCTCTAAACTTGCTTGTATGCCAAGTTAGGATCCTCCCGTCTCATTTACAACAGCTATTCTGACATAACTGTCATCACTGTTGAGGTGAAAGCTGGGATCAAAATTCAGGGACCATGTAATGTTGTTTTTCCTACAAAAGTTTGCCACTAAAAACCTAGTCACATGATTCAAAAGTCCCATGTCATGTGACCTGTATGTCACATGGTTTGTCATATGATCAACTTATTTATTGTGCAATATACATACTTGTGTGTTGTGGTGCATATAGTGTTAAAATTGTACAAGTTATGTGTTTTCAGTCGTCATCATTTTATGCATTCATTTTACAATTATTTATTTTTACCAGTTGCATCTTTCATCAATTTTCAACCTCATAAAACATTTGGTTATTTTTAGTACAAATAGTGTTGAAATACGATTGATAAAGAACAAACATTGAAGAGAACTTTTTTTAATAGACAGTAAAACAATAAAATGACATGTCTGCTGTGTGAAGAATTTTTTTTATAGAATTCTTTCAATACAACTACATGCTCACTTGGAAACTATTTTCCGTAATATTTTTTTTGTATATTTGCATTTATGGTTCAGAATTCATCAATTTGATGGGTATAGTTTGAGGGAACAAAAAACAACATTAGGTAGTCAAATGTACTGTTTTTTTATGTGTCTATTTTTAGAATGTGTGAAACCTGTGTTTCTCACTTATGCAAATGTTGGAAACATAACTTGTACTGATTACGAACAATAAATAGTCACCAAGCTATATATATATCTTGTAATCTTTGTGGAAAAAAAAGTTTAAACAGTGATGATCAACAATTCCACCAGTACTGACAAAACAATCACCTCGAATCAATGAACATAAAAAAAAAAAAGACTATTAGAAATCCAGGTCCTGGCTTGGGACAGGCACAAAAATGTGGCAGGGCTAAACGGTTAATGGTATCCAAGCCCACCCTTATTAATAATAATAATAAATTCTTTATTTATAGAGAGTTATACAGTTAATTAATAACTAATTTTCTCTGAGGCCCTCATTGACATATTTAGACATACATTGTAAAGTACACAATATAAAGTTACACAATACATTGTAATAAGTATACACAAAAGATTTAGTAAACATTTAATGGTAAATTAAGGTACATCATCATATAAAATGAGACTTTTAACTTTTGTTTTAAATGTGTTATGAGAAGAAGCTTGCTGTATCGGAAACAGAAGTTCATTCCATAGCTTTGGTCCAGAGTATGTAAAAGTTTTCTTAAAAAGTTCAGTTTTTGCCTTTGGGATTTGTAATTTTTCACTTACAACATTTTGGAGAGAGTAAGGATTTCTATCAGACAAGTACTGGATTTTATTTTTTAAATATATAGGTGCTTCATTCTTTAGACATTTTGAAACAAGAAGATATTTATGATATTTGATTCTTTGTTCAATATTGATCCATCCCAGTTGTTTAAATAGAGATTCAGATGGTGCTATGGGATCTTGATCTGATATCAATCTTGCTCTTCTTTTTTGCAATTTAAGAATGCGATTAAGTCCCTCATTTGAACAATTTCCTCAAGCAACACAGCAATAATCAATAAAAGACAAAATATAACCTGAATAAAAAAGTTGCCTTAATTCAAGGTTTAAATATTTCTAAATTTTTGAAAGAAGGTAGATTTTTGATGATATTTTAGATAATTGCATTTCCAACCGCAATACACATATAAACACGCCATAAAAAACCTGCACAGATTCATTTCCAAAAACACCACATACTATTACAAAAACGAAGGACAACATAACTTTGGATTGTACAATAGCAGGGTCAAAGAATGATCCTAGTTAACTGACTACTAACTAGGAATGTAGAATCTGTTGGTTATAAACCATATAACACTTATAGCAAAAAAAAAAAAAATGATACTTCTAACAGATGTCAGTTAGTCATAAACATCTAGACATTAATGGTCTTTGTGGGAGACCAGAATAAAATGTCATCAATTAAGTATATCACCATCTTCTCAATGTTGACAGGATCTTTGAAACATTTACCAACTCTCAATCACTTCTACCAAAATAGAGGAGACCAATTAAGTATATTACCATCTTTTCAATGTTGACAGGATCTTTGAAACGTTTACCAACTCTCAATGGCTTCTACCAAAATAGAGGAGACCAATTAAGTATATTACCATCTTCTCAATGTTGACAGGATCTTTGAAACGTTTACCAACTCTCAATCACTTCTACCAAAATAGAGGAGACCAATTAAGTATATTACCATCTTCTCAATGTTGACAGGATCTTTGAAACATTTACCAACTCTCAATCATTTCTACCAAAATAGAGGAGACCAATTAAGTATATTACCATCTTCTCAATGTTGACAGGATCTTTGAAACATTTACCAACTCTCAATGGCTTCTACCAAAATAGAGGAGACCAATTAAGTATATTACCATCTTCTCAATGTTGACAGGATCTTTGAAACATTTACCAACTCTCAATGGCTTCTACCAAAATAGAGGAGACCAATTAAGTATATTACCATCTTCTCAATGTTGACAGGATCTTTGAAACATTTACCAACTCACAATCACTTCTACCAAAATAGAGGAGACCAATTAAGTATATTACCATCTTCTCAATGTTGACAGGATCTTTGAAACATTTACCAACTCTCAATGGCTTCTACCAAAATAGAGGAGACCAATTAAGTATATTACCATCTTTTCAATGTTGACAGGATCTTTGAAACGTTTACCAACTCTCAATGGCTTCTACCAAAATAGAGGAGACCAATTAAGTATATTACCATCTTCTCAATGTTGACAGGATCTTTGAAACGTTTACCAACTCTCAATGGCTTCTACCAAAATAGAGGAGACCAATTAAGTATATTACCATCTTCTCAATGTTGACAGGATCTTTGAAACGTTTACCAACTCGCAAT
This sequence comes from Bathymodiolus septemdierum, assembly GCA_963383655.1. Taxonomy (NCBI): domain Eukaryota; kingdom Metazoa; phylum Mollusca; class Bivalvia; order Mytilida; family Modiolidae; genus Bathymodiolus; species Bathymodiolus septemdierum. The sequence goes on along the minus strand of OY726526.1, from coordinate 78,523,006 downwards.
CACTTCTACCAAAATAGAGGAGACCAATTAAGTATATTACCATCTTTTCAATGTTGACAGGATCTTTGAAACATTTACCAACTCTCAATCACTTCTACCAAAATAGAGGAGACCAATTAAGTATATTACCATCTTCTCAATGTTGACAGGATCTTTGAAACATTTACCAACTCTCAATCATTTCTACCAAAATAGAGGAGACCAATTAAGTATATTACCATCTTCTCAATGTTGACAGGATCTTTGAAACATTTACCAACTCTCAATGGCTTCTACCAAAATAGAGGAGACCAATTAAGTATATCACCATCTTTTCAATGTTGACAGGATCTTTGAAACGTTTACCAACTCTCAATGGCTTCTACCAAAATAGAGGAGACCAATTAAGTATATTACCATCTTCTCAATGTTGACAGGATCTCTGAAACGTTTACCAACTCGCAATCACTTCTACCAAAATAGAGGAGACCAATTAAGTATATTACCATCTTTTCAATGTTGACAGGATCTTTGAAACATTTACCAACTCTCAATCACTTCTACCAAAATAGAGGAGACCAATTAAGTATATTACCATCTTTTCAATGTTGACAGGATCTTTGAAACGTTTACCAACTCTCAATCACTTCTACCAAAATAGAGGAGACCAATTAAGTATATTACCATCTTCTCAATGTTGACAGGATCTTTGAAACGTTTACCAACTCACAATCACTTCTACCAAAATAGAGGAGACCAATTAAGTATATTACCATCTTTTCAATGTTGACAGGATCTTTGAAACGTTTACCAACTCTCAATCACTTCTACCAAAATAGAGGAGACCAATTAAGTATATTACCATCTTCTCAATGTTGACAGGATCTTTGAAACGTTTACCAACTCACAATCACTTCTACCAAAATAGAGGAGACCAATTAAGTATATTACCATCTTCTCAATGTTGACAGGATCTTTGAAACGTTTACCAACTCACAATCACTTCTACCAAAATAGAGGAGACCAATTAAGTATATTACCATCTTCTCAATGTTGACAGGATCTTTGAAACGTTTACCAACTCACAATCACTTCTACCAAAATAGAGGAGACCAATTAAGTATATTACCATCTTTTCAATGTTGACAGGATCTTTGAAACGTTTACCAACTCTCAATCACTTCTACCAAAATAGAGGAGACCAATTAAATATATTACCATCTTTTCAATGTTGACAGGATCTTTGAAACGTTTACCAACTCTCAATCATTTCTACCAAAATAGAGGAGACCAATGAAGAGTAATAAGAGAATACTGGACCCCTTGAACCGAACATATCTTTAATATAGTCCTCTAGTATGATCTGAACTGGAACATTAGAACAAAAACTTGTACAGTGAAAGCTAGCTGAACCCTGAATAAACCAAAATCTGGTATAAACCAAAACTTTAGATAAAGTACCAATGTAGGAAATCTAAGTTAATGCGCCTGTCTATTCTGAACACAGCAGTTGGTCACAAGGAGATTGGGTTTAGACAGATTTCACTATTTCCTCATTTCACTGTTCCACCAACATGGTCACCTGCTCAAATACACACCATCAGATCACTCTGCTATGAACGTGCTCCTTTATTGCTGAGAAAAGTTGGCCAAGTAAGTGATATAAGCTGATGATCAACAAAATTAAATAAACCAGTGGACAAGGAAAGAGTAAATGAACAACTAATTGTGTCCCCTGCAGAGTAGTCCAATGGTTATCAGTATCAATTGTTCAGTTGTGTTTAAACCGCATCGGTGGTGTAATGGTTAGCGTACTCTCCTCCAGTGTGGTAAGTCGTGGGTTCATCGGTGGTGTAATGGTTAGCGTACTCTCCTCCAGTATGGTAAGTCGTGGGTTCATCGGTGGTGTAATGGTTAGCGTACTCTCCTCCAGTGTGGTAAGTCGTGGGTTCATCGGTGGTGTAATGGTTAGCGTACTCTCCTCCAGTATGGTAAGTCGTGAGTTCATCGGTGGTGTAATGGTTAGCGTACTCTCCTCCAGTGTGGTAAGTCGTGGGTTCATCGGTGGTGTAATGGTTAGCGTACTCTCCTCCAGTGTGGTAAGTCGTGGGTTCATCGGTGGTGTAATGGTTAGCGTACTCTCCTCCAGTGTGGCAAGTCGTGGGTTCATCGGTGGTGTAATGGTTAGCGTACTCTCCTCCAGTGTGGTAAGTCGTGAGTTCATCGGTGGTGTAATGGTTAGCGTACTCTCCTCCAGTGTGGTAAGTCGTGGGTTCATCGGTGGTGTAATGGTTAGCGTACTCTCCTCCAGTATGGTAAGTCGTGGGTTCATCGGTGGTGTAATGGTTAGCGTACTCTCCTCCAGTATGGTAAGTCGTGAGTTCATCGGTGGTGTAATGGTTAGCGTACTCTCCTCCAGTATGGTAAGTCGTGAGTTCATCGGTGGTGTAATGGTTAGCGTACTCTCCTCCAGTGTGGTAAGTCGTGAGTTCATCGGTGGTGTAATGGTTAGCGTACTCTCCTCCAGTGTGGCAAGTCGTGGGTTCATCGGTGGTGTAATGGTTAGCGTACTCTCCTCCAGTGTGGTAAGTCGTGGGTTCATCGGTGGTGTAATGGTTAGCGTACTCTCCTCCAGTGTGGTAAGTCGTGGGTTCATCGGTGGTGTAATGGTTAGCATACTCTCCTCCAGTATGGTAAGTCGTGAGTTCATCGGTGGTGTAATGGTTAGCGTACTCTCCTCCAGTGTGGTAAGTCGTGGGTTCATCGGTGGTGTAATGGTTAGCGTACTCTCCTCCAGTGTGGTAAGTCGTGGGTTCATCGGTGGTGTAATGGTTAGCGTACTCTCCTCCAGTATGGTAAGTCGTGAGTTCATCGGTGGTGTAATGGTTAGCGTACTCTCCTCCAGTGTGGTAAGTCGTGGGTTCATCGGTGGTGTAATGGTTAGCGTACTCTCCTCCAGTGTGGTAAGTCGTGGGTTCATCGGTGGTGTAATGGTTAGCGTACTCTCCTCCAGTGTGGCAAGTCGTGGGTTCATCGGTGGTGTAATGGTTAGCGTACTCTCCTCCAGTGTGGTAAGTCGTGAGTTCATCGGTGGTGTAATGGTTAGCGTACTCTCCTCCAGTGTGGTAAGTCGTGAGTTCATCGGTGGTGTAATGGTTAGCGTACTCTCCTCCAGTATGGTAAGTCGTGGGTTCATCGGTGGTGTAATGGTTAGCGTACTCTCCTCCAGTGTGGTAAGTCGTGAGTTCATCGGTGGTGTAATGGTTAGCGTACTCTCCTCCAGTATGGTAAGTCGTGAGTTCATCGGTGGTGTAATGGTTAGCGTACTCTCCTCCAGTGTGGTAAGTCGTGGGTTCATCGGTGGTGTAATGGTTAGCGTACTCTCCTCCAGTATGGTAAGTCGTGAGTTCATCGGTGGTGTAATGGTTAGCGTACTCTCCTCCAGTGTGGTAAGTCGTGGGTTCATCGGTGGTGTAATGGTTAGCGTACTCTCCTCCAGTATGGTAAGTCGTGAGTTCATCGGTGGTGTAATGGTTAGCGTACTCTCCTCCAGTGTGGTAAGTCGTGGGTTCATCGGTGGTGTAATGGTTAGCGTACTCTCCTCCAGTGTGGTAAGTCGTGAGTTCATCGGTGGTGTAATGGTTAGCGTACTCTCCTCCAGTGTGGTAAGTCGTGGGTTCATCGGTGGTGTAATGGTTAGCGTACTCTCCTCCAGTGTGGTAAGTCGTGGGTTCATCGGTGGTGTAATGGTTAGCGTACTCTCCTCCAGTGTGGTAAGTCGTGGGTTCATCGGTGGTGTAATGGTTAGCGTACTCTCCTCCAGTGTGGTAAGTCGTGGGTTCATCGGTGGTGTAATGGTTAGCGTACTCTCCTCCAGTGTGGTAAGTCGTGAGTTCATCGGTGGTGTAATGGTTAGCGTACTCTCCTCCAGTGTGGTAAGTCGTGGGTTCATCGGTGGTGTAATGGTTAGCGTACTCTCCTCCAGTGTGGCAAGTCGTGGGTTCATCGGTGGTGTAATGGTTAGCGTACTCTCCTCCAGTGTGGCAAGTCGTGGGTTCATCGGTGGTGTAATGGTTAGCGTACTCTCCTCCAGTGTGGTAAGTCGTGGGTTCATCGGTGGTGTAATGGTTAGCGTACTCTCCTCCAGTGTGGTAAGTCGTGGGTTCATCGGTGGTGTAATGGTTAGCGTACTCTCCTCCAGTGTGGTAAGTCGTGGGTTCATCGGTGGTGTAATGGTTAGCGTACTCTCCTCCAGTGTGGTAAGTCGTGGGTTCATCGGTGGTGTAATGGTTAGCGTACTCTCCTCCAGTGTGGCAAGTCGTGGGTTCATCGGTGGTGTAATGGTTAGCGTACTCTCCTCCAGTGTGGTAAGTCGTGAGTTCATCGGTGGTGTAATGGTTAGCGTACTCTCCTCCAGTGTGGTAAGTCGTGGGTTCATCGGTGGTGTAATGGTTAGCGTACTCTCCTCCAGTATGGTAAGTCGTGGGTTCATCGGTGGTGTAATGGTTAGCGTACTCTCCTCCAGTATGGTAAGTCGTGAGTTCATCGGTGGTGTAATGGTTAGCGTACTCTCCTCCAGTATGGTAAGTCGTGAGTTCATCGGTGGTGTAATGGTTAGCGTACTCTCCTCCAGTGTGGTAAGTCGTGGGTTCATCGGTGGTGTAATGGTTAGCGTACTCTCCTCCAGTGTGGTAAGTCGTGAGTTCATCGGTGGTGTAATGGTTAGCGTACTCTCCTCCAGTGTGGCAAGTCGTGGGTTCATCGGTGGTGTAATGGTTAGCGTACTCTCCTCCAGTGTGGTAAGTCGTGGGTTCATCGGTGGTGTAATGGTTAGCGTACTCTCCTCCAGTGTGGTAAGTCGTGGGTTCATCGGTGGTGTAATGGTTAGCGTACTCTCCTCCAGTGTGGTAAGTCGTGGGTTCATCGGTGGTGTAATGGTTAGCGTACTCTCCTCCAGTGTGGTAAGTCGTGGGTTCATCGGTGGTGTAATGGTTAGCGTACTCTCCTCCAGTGTGGCAAGTCGTGGGTTCATCGGTGGTGTAATGGTTAGCGTACTCTCCTCCAGTATGGTAAGTCGTGAGTTCATCGGTGGTGTAATGGTTAGCGTACTCTCCTCCAGTGTGGTAAGTCGTGGGTTCATCGGTGGTGTAATGGTTAGCGTACTCTCCTCCAGTGTGGTAAGTCGTGAGTTCATCGGTGGTGTAATGGTTAGCGTACTCTCCTCCAGTGTGGTAAGTCGTGGGTTCATCGGTGGTGTAATGGTTAGCGTACTCTCCTCCAGTGTGGTAAGTCGTGAGTTCATCGGTGGTGTAATGGTTAGCGTACTCTCCTCCAGTGTGGTAAGTCGTGGGTTCATCGGTGGTGTAATGGTTAGCGTACTCTCCTCCAGTGTGGTAAGTCGTGAGTTCATCGGTGGTGTAATGGTTAGCGTACTCTCCTCCAGTGTGGTAAGTCGTGGGTTCATCGGTGGTGTAATGGTTAGCGTACTCTCCTCCAGTGTGGTAAGTCGTGGGTTCATCGGTGGTGTAATGGTTAGCGTACTCTCCTCCAGTGTGGTAAGTCGTGGGTTCATCGGTGGTGTAATGGTTAGCGTACTCTCCTCCAGTGTGGTAAGTCGTGGGTTCATCGGTGGTGTAATGGTTAGCGTACTCTCCTCCAGTGTGGTAAGTCGTGGGTTCATCGGTGGTGTAATGGTTAGCGTACTCTCCTCCAGTGTGGTAAGTCGTGGGTTCATCGGTGGTGTAATGGTTAGCGTACTCTCCTCCAGTGTGGTAAGTCGTGGGTTCATCGGTGGTGTAATGGTTAGCGTACTCTCCTCCAGTGTGGTAAGTCGTGAGTTCATCGGTGGTGTAATGGTTAGCGTACTCTCCTCCAGTGTGGTAAGTCGTGGGTTCATCGGTGGTGTAATGGTTAGCGTACTCTCCTCCAGTGTGGCAAGTCGTGGGTTCATCGGTGGTGTAATGGTTAGCGTACTCTCCTCCAGTGTGGCAAGTCGTGGGTTCATCGGTGGTGTAATGGTTAGCGTACTCTCCTCCAGTGTGGTAAGTCGTGGGTTCATCGGTGGTGTAATGGTTAGCGTACTCTCCTCCAGTGTGGTAAGTCGTGGGTTCATCGGTGGTGTAATGGTTAGCGTACTCTCCTCCAGTGTGGTAAGTCGTGGGTTCATCGGTGGTGTAATGGTTAGCGTACTCTCCTCCAGTGTGGTAAGTCGTGGGTTCATCGGTGGTGTAATGGTTAGCGTACTCTCCTCCAGTGTGGCAAGTCGTGGGTTCATCGGTGGTGTAATGGTTAGCGTACTCTCCTCCAGTGTGGTAAGTCGTGAGTTCATCGGTGGTGTAATGGTTAGCGTACTCTCCTCCAGTGTGGTAAGTCGTGGGTTCATCGGTGGTGTAATGGTTAGCGTACTCTCCTCCAGTATGGTAAGTCGTGGGTTCATCGGTGGTGTAATGGTTAGCGTACTCTCCTCCAGTATGGTAAGTCGTGAGTTCATCGGTGGTGTAATGGTTAGCGTACTCTCCTCCAGTATGGTAAGTCGTGAGTTCATCGGTGGTGTAATGGTTAGCGTACTCTCCTCCAGTGTGGTAAGTCGTGGGTTCATCGGTGGTGTAATGGTTAGCGTACTCTCCTCCAGTGTGGTAAGTCGTGAGTTCATCGGTGGTGTAATGGTTAGCGTACTCTCCTCCAGTGTGGCAAGTCGTGGGTTCATCGGTGGTGTAATGGTTAGCGTACTCTCCTCCAGTGTGGTAAGTCGTGGGTTCATCGGTGGTGTAATGGTTAGCGTACTCTCCTCCAGTGTGGTAAGTCGTGGGTTCATCGGTGGTGTAATGGTTAGCGTACTCTCCTCCAGTGTGGTAAGTCGTGGGTTCATCGGTGGTGTAATGGTTAGCGTACTCTCCTCCAGTGTGGTAAGTCGTGGGTTCATCGGTGGTGTAATGGTTAGCGTACTCTCCTCCAGTGTGGCAAGTCGTGGGTTCATCGGTGGTGTAATGGTTAGCGTACTCTCCTCCAGTATGGTAAGTCGTGAGTTCATCGGTGGTGTAATGGTTAGCGTACTCTCCTCCAGTGTGGTAAGTCGTGGGTTCATCGGTGGTGTAATGGTTAGCGTACTCTCCTCCAGTGTGGTAAGTCGTGAGTTCATCGGTGGTGTAATGGTTAGCGTACTCTCCTCCAGTGTGGTAAGTCGTGGGTTCATCGGTGGTGTAATGGTTAGCGTACTCTCCTCCAGTGTGGTAAGTCGTGAGTTCATCGGTGGTGTAATGGTTAGCGTACTCTCCTCCAGTGTGGTAAGTCGTGGGTTCATCGGTGGTGTAATGGTTAGCGTACTCTCCTCCAGTGTGGTAAGTCGTGAGTTCATCGGTGGTGTAATGGTTAGCGTACTCTCCTCCAGTGTGGTAAGTCGTGGGTTCATCGGTGGTGTAATGGTTAGCGTACTCTCCTCCAGTGTGGCAAGTCGTGGGTTCATCGGTGGTGTAATGGTTAGCGTACTCTCCTCCAGTGTGGTAAGTCGTGGGTTCATCGGTGGTGTAATGGTTAGCGTACTCTCCTCCAGTGTGGTAAGTCGTGGGTTCATCGGTGGTGTAATGGTTAGCGTACTCTCCTCCAGTGTGGTAAGTCGTGGGTTCATCGGTGGTGTAATGGTTAGCGTACTCTCCTTCAGTGTGGTAAGTCGTGAGTTCATCGGTGGTGTAATGGTTAGCGTACTCTCCTCCAGTGTGGTAAGTCGTGGGTTCATCGGTGGTGTAATGGTTAGCGTACTCTCCTCCAGTATGGTAAGTCGTGTGTTCGAGCCCATATTGGATCAAACCAAAGACTAAAATTGGTATGTGTTGCTGCTCCGCTAATCACACGACATTAAGGAGTAAGAGCAAAGACTGCTTGGTTCGGATTCAGGATAATATGTCCGAGTGGGACAACATGTCTATCCGCGGACTGTTGTTGCAGTGTGCTAGACCTAGAAAAATCCAAACCGGTGTGTTGGTCTAGTACAAACCGGTGTGTTGGTCTAGTACAATCCGGTGTGTTGGTCTAGTACAAAGCGGTGTGTTGGTCTAGTACAAAGTGGACCTCGTCATTATCTCATTGAAAATTAACATCTCCCCATGATATAGCTGGAAGATTGCTGAATTGGCGTTAAACAACAATCACTCACTCAATTGTGTTTTCTGAGAGGAAAGGTGCCACAATGATCACATCATCAACATCACACTTTCAACAGAAGCCAATCAAATTTCCAAATTTTCTCTTACAGAAAATTAAGTGGTGTACCTGCTATTTAATTATTTAATTTTAATTTCTGAGGTTCCCAAAGCCAAAGGGGAATTTTCAAATTGATTCAGAAAAGGAAGACAGTGCCGGATTATCCATTAGACACATTAGTAACTGTATCTAGGGCCTACGAACGAATTTTTTCTGGTGCACTTTATTTTTAATTTATGTGAAGCAAAAAATGACAAAATGGTGTCTGGGACTGCCAAGGCCCTAATCCGACACTGAAGGGAGGTCAGCAACTCCTAGACCACTCCTTTATATTTTGCTCTTTGTTGAAATCTCTTCTATCAATGTTAATGGTAAAAGTGTATAGATCAGTGAATTAACTTCAAATTTATCAAATGGGTTCCAAAATGTTCAGGTGAACAGTGGTGGAAAACCAAAATCAGCAAGTGAACGTTAAATTGTCATGGTAACCTGTCAATGTGTCTGTTGTATGGCGTGTCCGTCTCTGATGTTTTACATGCCTTGAATGATGTTAAGCATATTTGGAATAATTGTACTCTACCACTTGAGGTTGTGCTAAGAATACAGTTAGAATGCCTTTCTTGACGATCAAGGCCAGTCTGTAGAACCGTAGCTCTTATGGTCTTAAAACCCATATTAGAATGCCTTTCTTGACGATCAAGGCCAGTCTGTAGAACCGTAGCTCTTATGGTCTTAAAACCCATAATAACAACAGGTACGGACGGTTCTGCAGCTTGGTCAGTATTTATGTATATATATTGTTCATTTTTGTAATGAAGTGCTGTCTTTTTGAGTATGTTTATTGTCGTTGGAGATCCAATTATCAAGAGGGCCCGGGTGGCTCAATGAGTTAGGTAGTTGGATTACCTACAACTCATACAAGCCTAGCACCAATACGGCGTGAGTTAGCGCCCGACTTTGTAAATTACAGAAAAGGGTGCACTCGACTTGTAACCGCAAGTGATAAAGTTTACCAGTTCCTTGCCCATGGTCGACGGTTCTCTCCGGGCTTCTTCCACCACTAAAACTGGGCGCCATGATATAGCTGAAATATTGCTGAAAGTTGCGTTAAACACAATAAAATCAAGCAATCAACCAATGATCAAGAGGTATATTTGTTGATAGTTCGGGAATAAAGATCTAACGTAATCCTTAAACGGGTCACATTAGGGTGGTCTTTACTTGTTCAAGCAAATTGCCACAGAACTGATATGTCGAATAATAGTAGTGCCTTGAAAACACAATTTTGGAGATACCAAAAGGTTAATTAGTAGCCCACAGTCAAGGAAGGGTCATTGTATTTACGATGGAAAGCAATGTCAGCACACTTTTTCATGTCATACATTGGCCATGTATATATATATATATATCTCAAGTTAGAGATTGGTTAATTTTCTAATCAATGTGCTATTCCGTCAACAAAACAAAAGTTAAAGACCTAAGTTTGTAAGCCCTCGACGAAATATTTGTTTACCATAGTACTTCATTTCATTCAGTACTTGCTAAACGTTTCTTGCTAAAAAAAAATTCTCATATAAAACTGTCTTTCAATGTATATTTTCTTTCTGCTAAACGTTTATCAGATGACACCATATGTACAGTCCTTGATCAATGATCATCTATTTGATGGTATATGAAAAGCGTTGGTGGAGATCTTCTTAGGCCTAGTTGGTAGAGATTACAATACGAGGGATCCCGCGATTGAATCCCATCGGGAACATTGCTATTTGTTTTGGAGATAAAATATCCTCTACTGTTACACTGGCACAACTAAACAACTTGCAATGGTCAGAGCAAGAAATCTGGTCAGTTTACATGGGTCATCAAGGTATGAGGATGTAACGGGCACTCTCCTTTATCTACGCAACCGTTGTATGTTCATATCTACCTCCGCTAACTGCGCTAGTGGATATTTCGCTAACTGTGTTAGAGGATATTTCCTTTAGCTCATTTGGCAGAGTTTATTTACAATGCGGGAGGTCCCTGGATCGCATCCTATCGGAGACACTGCATTTTTCGACGGTAAAATGGGTTCTGCTCTTACACATTAAACCCTTTTTTCATAATCCGATTTCATGAGAATTACTTTAAAAAAAACATCTCCACTGAATGGTTAATTTCATCTCAACATTGTTTTAAAAACTTTATTTTCAATTTAAAACATTTCGTTTTAACTAAGTATTGAAACGTTACACTTTTAAAACTACAAAGCTATTTACGTATGTTGGGATAAACCATTGGTTACATTTTTCTATATGATACCCAACACCTCTATTTTCCGAACCGGCTGCTGTCACAGAAATAGTATGGCCATAAATATTGTAATATATTCTTGATTTTCTTTGGAATCCGAACGTGTTTACAAATAAACAGGCTTCGTGGAAACTATGACTATGAATTTGTTCAAAGCTATTTTGTGATCATTTCAGTGGCATGCAGTTGCAAGTCAATACTTTTTGTTATTATTCTACATTTATTCCAGTTTGAACACAAAGAAAAACGGGATACCCTATGTAGTTTCTCGGGTCCATGACACACGCTATTTACTGAGAAAATTACGACGCCTATAGCTTCAAAGCATTAATAAAAATAATAGAATCTTGAAAATGTCTTGTTTCCTTTTTCATTAATTTTCATTCATATCTATAAAATCAATATCTCCATTTTAGAATACGGCAACTATTGAAGGCACAATATTTAAAAGTAAAAAATGTACTTTTGATAAATCAGTCGGGTTACATGAGGTAATTATAAGCATAGTTTACAATTCTACAGCGTTAAATTAGATTCCACTCATTATACTTGCACCAGTGAACCACGTAAGAGTTCCAACTGAAATCATTTGTGCAATAGTTATGATTTCACGTTTTATTACGTTTGTGAATTTGCCTGAAATTTTGACATCAATCACAGAGAAGACATGATACAAAACAATAAATGGGGGTCGACTATGTATATATCACACAGAGTTACGTGTGCAACTGTTGACCTCGTGCAAAAACTTCCATTTTTACAATAGTACGCACTCTTGACTTAATTACATTTATTAGAAAATGAAAGAAAAAGCGTGGGTTCGCGCCCGCCTTTGTAAATTACAAAAAGGGTGCACTCGACCCGCAGCCGCAAGTGATAAAGTTTACCAGTTACTTGCCCATGGTGGGTGTTTCTCTCCGGCTTCTTCCACCAGTATAACTGGTCGCCATGATATAGCTGAAATATTGCTGAAAGTGGTGTTAAAAACCAAAGAAATTAAAATTATTATGAAAGAAAGAAATGTGATCGTATGTACGCATACCACATGGAGCTACTTGTGCAAACATTGACGCTTTGCAAAAACTTTCCCTTTTTAGTACGAACATTGATGAGTATTGTATGCTTAATTGAATAAGAAGGGTGGTGGTTAAACCCTCGGATATTCTGCATAAAATATACCGTTTAATTATTTATATGATTTTTCTTTATTATTTGTTCAGAGACAGAACATTTCATCAACAACTGAGACAAGGGCAACATTTCCTTCCTATCAAATGAAATACACGTAGCTTCATTTTAAAAATAGCGGGTACATTTTAAAACTACCCTCACCTCCGAAAAGGGTTGTTTTTATTACCGTGTATCGTCACAAAATGCCCTTCACATGTGTTTCCTTAGTCGATCTTCATAATGGAATATACTGAACATCACAATGTGAAGTCGAGCATAATGATGACGGTATTTATAAGATTACTCGACCAGTATTGGATCGGGAATTTTTTTGTTTCTCGATTGTTTTTTTTTTGCAAATACTCCTCCAAAACATGATATATCTGTTCATGATAACCCCGCATCTAGGAAATAACATTATATACACGAAATAACATTATATACACGAAATAACATCAGAACGATAATGATGCCCAGATTTAGCGTTTATCTTCATAAACCATATTCAACTGCAGCCTTGGAGCAGATTTACACTCAATTTAAAGTATGAGTTATGTTGATTATTGAAACCACTATCGTGACTGTGAGATGTAGTACAGCAATAACAGTGTTGTTCCTTTATTTTATTTTGTGTCTATAAGTACAATTAGATACGGTAGTATCTATTCTTCATTTACATCCATATCCTTTCTTACTACAAGCTGTTCCTTTACTTTAATGTATGTCTTAGTGTAATGTTGGATAGTATCTCATGTTCATTTACATCCATATCCTTTCTTACTACAAGCTGTTCTTTTACTTTAATTGTTGGCTAAGTGTAACGTTAGATAATCTCTCATGTTCATTAACATCCATATCCTTTTTAGCGAATTTACTATAAATCTACATACAATATACTGTATGGTATCCACTACAGTTTCGTTAACAGACTTAGTACTACCGGGTATGTTGATCCATTCACTGCTGAAATTATACCTGATGTTGTAGTGTACCATGAACATGACATACTACTTTTTCTCTTGTTGTAGATTAACTTGTTGATAACACATAAAGTATTATTATGTGAACATTCAAAGTAAAGTTATTTTTTCTGGGGGAAAATGAACAAATTATGAGCTAGATTTACATGAAATCCTGTAGGTTAAATTTATTTAGCAAAACGAATGTGTACAAGTTGTCTACAATACGAATGATTTCAAATGTGTAAATTTCATTTGTCTTTCCGAGTGTGCAGACGATCTCAAATAAATATCATTTGTCTTTCCCGAGTGTGCAGACGATCTCAAATAAATATCATTTGTCTTTCCCGAGTGTGCGGACGATCTCAAATAAATATCATTTGTCTTTCCCGAGTGTGCGGACGATCTCAAATAAATATCATTTGTCTTTCCCGAGTGTGCGGACGATCTCAAATAAATATCATTTGTCTTTCCCGAGTGTGCAGACGATCTCAAACAAATATAATTTGTCTTTCCTGAGTGTGCAGACGATCTCAAATAAATATCATTTGTCTTTCCGAGTGTGCGGACGATCTCAAATAAATATAATTTGTCTTTCCCGAGTGTGCGGACGATCTCAAATAAATATCATTTGTCTTTCCCGAGTGTGCGGACGATCTCAAATAAATATCATTTGTCTTTCCCGAGTGTGCAGACGATCTCAAACAAATATAATTTGTCTTTCCTGAGTGTGCAGACGATCTCAAATAAATATCATTTGTCTTTCCGAGTGTGCTGACGATCTCAAATAAATATCATTTGTCTTTCCCGAGTGTGCGGACGATCTCAAATAAATATCATTTGTCTTTCCCGAGTGTGCGGACGATCTCAAATAAATATCATTTGTCTTTCCCGAGTGTGCGGACGATCTCAAATAAATATAATTTGTCTTTCCGAGTGTACAGACGATTTCAGATAAATATAATTTGTCTTTCCGAGTGTACGGACGATCTCAAATAAATATCATTTGTCTTTCCCGAGTGTGCGGACGATCTCAAATAAATATAATTTGTCTTTCCGAGTGTACAGACGATCTCAGATAAATATAATTTGTCTTTCCGAGTGTACGGACGATCTCAAATAAATATCATTTGTCTTTCCCGAGTGTGCGTGCGGACGATCTCAAATAAATATAATTTGTCTTTCGGAGTGTGCGGACGATCTCAAATGTGTAATTTTCATTTGTCTTTCCCGAAGCTGATCATGGTAAAGCCTGGTCCTGTTCAATCGTGTCATCGATATCCTTACCATATGTTTTTGATAATTTAGAGGTCACCATACGAATTAAATGCTAAAAATCAAATACCTACACAATTGTTGCATATTGCAATTGAAAGAAGGTCAACAGATGACACCTCGTTTCCAGTTTTAATTATCACTCCATTTCGTTGTTTCTATTAAAATGTCATAGAAAATTACAGAGATAGACAGACACCTTGAACTATATTAAAATATTTCACTGGGGGTTTGTTTTCAAGAACATCCAAGAAATTATAGTGTTTTGTAAATGTACAGAGTTAAAATTATAATTTTGAGACATATTTCGAAAATAAATAATACTTTATTATAATTTATAGGGTACTGTTGACAATTCGATCGAATTTGAAAACAAATGCCACTTGTATGTATATCTTAAACATTATATAACGAGTAACAGAACAAAAACAAAATTTATTTTCTAATTAGACTGAACTATGCATAGGCGGGTCCACATTTTCGCGAAAAAAAAAAGGGCTATATTTTTTTCCTCTAAAGGGGTGGGGGGGGGGGGGGGGGGGGGGAGTAAAAACGAATAAAGGCGGGTCCACATTTTCGAAAAAAAGGGGTTCTGCTATATTTTTTGCCTCTAAAAAGGGGGGGGGGGTAGTAAAAACAAAATCCCCGTATTTTTTTCAGATAAGAGGGTCTGGACCGCCCTCCACTTGATTCGTCTATACTGTGTAAACGCACTAATTAGACCTTCTCAAAAGAAACGTTGGACTAATCAATGTAATGTTGGACTGATCAATGCTACGTTGGACTGATCAATGTTATGTTGGACTGATCAATGTTACGTTGCACTGATCAATGTTATGTTGGACTGATCAATGTTATGTTGGACTGATCAATGTTATGTTGGACTGATCAATGTTATGTTGGACTGATCAATGTTATGTTGGACTGATCAATGTTACGTTGCACTGATCAATGTTATGTTGGACTGATCAATGTTATGTTGGACTGATCAATGTTATGTTGGACTGATCAATGTTATGTTGGACTGATCAATGTTATGTTGGACTGATCAATGTTATGTTGGACTGATCAATGTTATGTTGGACTGATCAATGTTATGTTGGACTGATCAATGTTACGTTGTACTGATCAATGTTACGTTGGACTGATCAATGTTATGTTGGACTGATCAATGTTATGTTGGACTGATCAATGTTATGTTGGACTGATCAATGTTATGTTGGACTGATCAATGTTACGTTGGACTGATCAATGTTACGTTGGACTGATCAATGTTATGTTGGACTGATCAATGTTACGTTGGACTGATCAATGTTACGTTGGACTGATCAATGTTACGTTGCACTGATCAATGTTACGTTGCACTGATCAATGTTACGTTGGACTGATCAATGTTATGTTGGACTGATCAATGTTATGTTGGACTGATCAATGTTATGTTGGACTGATCAATGTTATGTTGGACTGATCAATGTTATGTTGGACTGATCAATGTTACGTTGGACTGATCAATGTTATGTTGGACTGATCAATGTTATGTTGGACTGATCAATGTTATGTTGGACTGATCAATGTTATGTTGGACTGATCAATGTTACGTTGGACTGATCAATGTTACGTTGCACTGATCAATGTTACGTTGGACTGATCAATGTTACGTTGCACTGATCAATGTTACGTTGGACTGATCAATGTTACGTTGCACTGATCAATGTTACGTTGCACTGATCAATGTTACGTTGCACTGATCAATGTTACGTTGCACTGATCAATGTTATGTTGCACTGATCAATGTTATGTTGGACTGATCAATGTTATGTTGGACTGATCAATGTTATGTTGGACTGATCAATGTTATGTTGGACTGATCAATGTTATGTTGGACTGATCAATGTTATGTTGGACTGATCAATGTTATGTTGCACTGATCAATGTTATGTTGCACTGATCAATGTTATGTTGGACTGATCAATGTTATGTTGCACTGATCAATGTTACGTTGGACTGATCAATGTTACGTTGGACTGATCAATGTTACGTTGGACTGATCAATGTTATGTTGGACTGATCAATGTTATGTTGGACTGATCAATGTTATGTTGGACTGATCAATGTTATGTTGCACTGATCAATGTTATGTTGGACTGATCAATGTTATGTTGCACTGATCAATGTTATGTTGCACTGATCAATGTTATGTTGGACTGATCAATGTTATGTTGCACTGATCAATGTTACGTTGGACTGATCAATGTTATGTTGGACTGATCAATGTTACGTTGGACTGATCAATGTTATGTTGGACTGATCAATGTTATGTTGGACTGATCAATGTTATGTTGGACTGATCAATGTTATGTTGGACTGATCAATGTTACGTTGCACTGATCAATGTTATGTTGGACTGATCAATGTTACGTTGCACTGATCAATGTTATGTTGGACTGATCAATGTTACGTTGGACTGATCAATGTTATGTTGGACTGATCAATGTTACGTTGGACTGATCAATGTTATGTTGGACTGATCAATGTTATGTTGGACTGATCAATGTTACGTTGGACTGATCAATGTTACGTTGGACTGATCAATGTTACGTTGGACTGATCAATGTTACGTTGGACTGATCAATGTTATGTTGGACTGATCAATGTTACGTTGGACTGATCAATGTTATGTTGGACTGATCAATGTTACGTTGGACTGATCAATGTTATGTTGCACTGATCAATGTTATGTTGGACTGATCAATGTTATGTTGGACTGATCAATGTTATGTTGCACTGATCAATGTTATGTTGGACTGATCAATGTTATGTTGCACTGATCAATGTTATGTTGCACTGATCAATGTTATGTTGCACTGATCAATGTTATGTTGCACTGATCAATGTTATGTTGCACTGATCAATGTTATGTTGCACTGATCAATGTTATGTTGCACTGATCAATGTTATGTTGCACTGATCAATGTTATGTTGGACTAATCAATGTTATGTTGGACTGATCAATGTTATGTTGGACTGATCAATGTTATGTTGGACTGATCAATGTTATGTTGGACTGATCAATGTTATGTTGCACTGATCAATGTTATGTTGCACTGATCAATGTTATGTTGCACTGATCAATGTTATGTTGCACTGATCAATGTTATGTTGGACTGATCAATGTTATGTTGCACTGATCAATGTTATGTTGGACTGATCAATGTTATGTTGCACTGATCAATGTTATGTTGGACTGATCAATGTTATGTTGCACTGATCAATGTTATGTTGGACTGATCAATGTTATGTTGCACTGATCAATGTTATGTTGCACTGATCAATGTTATGTTGGACTGATTAATGTTATGTTGCACTGATCAATGTTATGTTGCACTGATCAATGTTATGTTGGACTGATCAATGTTATGTTGGACTGATCAATGTTATGTTGAACTGATCAATGTTATGTTGGACTGATCAATGTTACGTTGGACTGATCAATGTTACGTTGGACTGATCAATGTTACGTTGGACTGATCAATGTTATGTTGGACTGATCAATGTTACGTTGGACTGATCAATGTTACGTTGCACTGATCAATGTTACGTTGGACTGATCAATGTTATGTTGGACTGATCAATGTTATGTTGGACTGATCAATGTTATGTTGGACTGATCAATGTTATGTTGGACTGATCAATGTTATGTTGGACTGATCAATGTTACGTTGGACTGATCAATGTTACGTTGGACTAATCAATGTTATGTTGCACTGATCAATGCTATGTTGCACTGATCAATGTTATGTTGCACTGATCAATGTTATGTTGGACTGATCAATGTTATGTTGGACTGATCAATGTTATGTTGGACTGATCAATGTTATGTTGGACTGATCAATGTTACGTTGGACTGATCAATGTTACGTTGCACTGATCAATGTTACGTTGGACTGATCAATGTTACGTTGGACTGATCAATGTTACGTTGGACTGATCAATGCTACGTTGGACTGATCAATGTTACGTTGGACTGATCAATGTTATGTTGGACTGATCAATGTTACGTTGGACTGATCAATGTTATGTTGGACTGATCAATGTTATGTTGCACTGATCAATGTTATGTTGCACTGATCAATGTTATGTTGCACTGATCAATGTTATGTTGCACTGATCAATGTTATGTTGGACTGATCAATGTTATGTTGGACTGATCAATGTTATGTTGGACTGATCAATGTTATGTTGGACTGATCAATGTTATGTTGGACTGATCAATGTTATGTTGGACTGATCAATGCTATGTTGGACTGATCAATGTTACGTTGGACTGATCAATGTTATGTTGGACTGATCAATGTTATGTTGCACTGATCAATGTGACGTTGGACTGATCAATGTTATGTTGGACTGATCAATGTTATGTTGCACTGATCAATGTTACATTGGACTGATCAATGTTATGTTGGACTGATCAATGTTATGTTGTACTGATCAATGTTACGTTGGACTGATCAATGTTATGTTGCACTGATCAATGTTATGTTGGACTGATCAATGTTATGTTGGACTGATCAATGTTATGTTGGACTGATCAATGTTATGTTGGACTGATCAATGTTATGTTGGACTGATCAATGTTATGTTGGACTGATCAATGTTATGTTGGGCTGATCAATGTTATGTTGGACTGATCAATGTTATGTTGGACTGATCAATGTTATGTTGGGCTGATCAATGTTATGTTGGACTGATCAATGTTATGTTGGACTGATCAATGTTATGTTGGACTGATCAATGTTATGTTGGACTGATCAATGTTACGTTGGACTGATCAATGTTATGTTGGACTGATCAATGTTATGTTGCACTGATCAATGTGACGTTGGACTGATCAATGTTATGTTGGACTGATAAATGTTATGTTGCACTGATCAATGTTACGTTGGACTGATCAATGTTATGTTGGACTGATCAATGTTACGTTGCACTGATCAATGTTATGTTGGACTGATCAATGTTATGTTGGACTGATCAATGTTATGTTGGACTGATCAATGTTATGTTGGACTGATCAATGTTATGTTGGACTGATCAATGTTACGTTGCACTGATCAATGTTATGTTGGACTGATCAATGTTATGTTGGACTGATCAATGTTATGTTGGACTGATCAATGTTATGTTGGACTGATCAATGTTATGTTGGACTGATCAATGTTATGTTGGACTGATCAATGTTATGTTGGACTGATCAATGTTATGTTGGACTGATCAATGTTACGTTGTACTGATCAATGTTACGTTGGACTGATCAATGTTATGTTGGACTGATCAATGTAATGTTGGACTGATCAATGTTATGTTGGACTGATCAATGTTATGTTGGACTGATCAATGTTATGTTGGACTGATCAATGTTACGTTGGACTGATCAATGTTACGTTGGACTGATCAATGTTACGTTGGACTGATCAATGTTATGTTGGACTGATCAATGTTACGTTGGACTGATCAATGTTACGTTGGACTGATCAATGTTACGTTGCACTGATCAATGTTACGTTGCACTGATCAATGTTACGTTGGACTGATCAATGTTATGTTGGACTGATCAATGTTATGTTGGACTGATCAATGTTATGTTGGACTGATCAATGTTATGTTGGACTGATCAATGTTACGTTGGACTGATCAATGTTACGTTGGACTGATCAATGTTACGTTGCACTGATCAATGTTACGTTGGACTGATCAATGTTACGTTGCACTGATCAATGTTACGTTGCACTGATCAATGTTATGTTGCACTGATCAATGTTATGTTGCACTGATCAATGTTATGTTGGACTGATCAATGTTATGTTGGACTGATCAATGTTATGTTGGACTGATCAATGTTATGTTGGACTGATCAATGTTATGTTGGACTGATCAATGTTATGTTGGACTGATCAATGTTATGTTGCACTGATCAATGTTATGTTGCACTGATCAATGTTATGTTGGACTGATCAATGTTATGTTGCACTGATCAATGTTACGTTGGACTGATCAATGTTACGTTGGACTGATCAATGTTACGTTGGACTGATCAATGTTATGTTGGACTGATCAATGTTATGTTGGACTGATCAATGTTATGTTGGACTGATCAATGTTATGTTGCACTGATCAATGTTATGTTGGACTGATCAATGTTATGTTGCACTGATCAATGTTATGTTGCACTGATCAATGTTATGTTGGACTGATCAATGTTATGTTGCACTGATCAATGTTACGTTGGACTGATCAATGTTATGTTGGACTGATCAATGTTACGTTGGACTGATCAATGTTATGTTGGACTGATCAATGTTATGTTGGACTGATCAATGTTATGTTGGACTGATCAATGTTATGTTGGACTGATCAATGTTATGTTGGACTGATCAATGTTATGTTGGACTGATCAATGTTATGTTGGACTGATCAATGTTACGTTGCACTGATCAATGTTATGTTGGACTGATCAATGTTACGTTGCACTGATCAATGTTATGTTGGACTGATCAATGTTACGTTGGACTGATCAATGTTATGTTGGACTGATCAATGTTATGTTGGACTGATCAATGTAATGTTGGACTGATCAATGTTATGTTGGACTGATCAATGTTACGTTGGACTGATCAATGTTACGTTGGACTGATCAATGTTACGTTGGACTGATCAATGTTACGTTGGACTGATCAATGTTATGTTGGACTGATCAATGTTACGTTGGACTGATCAATGTTATGTTGGACTGATCAATGTTACGTTGGACTGATCAATGTTATGTTGCACTGATCAATGTTATGTTGGACTGATCAATGTTATGTTGGACTGATCAATGTTATGTTGGACTGATCAATGTTATGTTGGACTGATCAATGTTATGTTGCACTGATCAATGTTATGTTGCACTGATCAATGTTATGTTGCACTGATCAATGTTATGTTGCACTGATCAATGTTATGTTGCACTGATCAATGTTATGTTGCACTGATCAATGTTATGTTGCACTGATCAATGTTATGTTGGACTAATCAATGTTATGTTGGACTGATCAATGTTATGTTGGACTGATCAATGTTATGTTGGACTGATCAATGTTATGTTGGACTGATCAATGTTATGTTGCACTGATCAATGTTATGTTGCACTGATCAATGTTATGTTGCACTGATCAATGTTATGTTGCACTGATCAATGTTATGTTGGACTGATCAATGTTATGTTGCACTGATCAATGTTATGTTGGACTGATCAATGTTATGTTGCACTGATCAATGTTATGTTGGACTGATCAATGTTATGTTGCACTGATCAATGTTATGTTGGACTGATCAATGTTATGTTGCACTGATCAATGTTATGTTGCACTGATCAATGTTATGTTGGACTGATTAATGTTATGTTGCACTGATCAATGTTATGTTGCACTGATCAATGTTATGTTGGACTGATCAATGTTATGTTGGACTGATCAATGTTATGTTGAACTGATCAATGTTATGTTGGACTGATCAATGTTACGTTGGACTGATCAATGTTACGTTGGACTGATCAATGTTACGTTGGACTGATCAATGTTATGTTGGACTGATCAATGTTACGTTGGACTGATCAATGTTACGTTGCACTGATCAATGTTACGTTGGACTGATCAATGTTATGTTGGACTGATCAATGTTATGTTGGACTGATCAATGTTATGTTGGACTGATCAATGTTATGTTGGACTGATCAATGTTACGTTGGACTGATCAATGTTACGTTGGACTGATCAATGTTATGTTGCACTGATCAATGCTATGTTGCACTGATCAATGTTATGTTGGACTGATCAATGTTATGTTGGACTGATCAATGTTATGTTGGACTGATCAATGTTATGTTGGACTGATCAATGTTATGTTGGACTGATCAATGTTACGTTGGACTGATCAATGTTACGTTGCACTGATCAATGTTACGTTGGACTGATCAATGTTACGTTGGACTGATCAATGTTACGTTGGACTGATCAATGCTACGTTGGACTGATCAATGTTACGTTGGACTGATCAATGTTATGTTGGACTGATCAATGTTACGTTGGACTGATCAATGTTATGTTGGACTGATCAATGTTATGTTGCACTGATCAATGTTATGTTGCACTGATCAATGTTATGTTGCACTGATCAATGTTATGTTGGACTGATCAATGTTATGTTGGACTGATCAATGTTATGTTGGACTGATCAATGTTATGTTGGACTGATCAATGTTATGTTGGACTGATCAATGTTATGTTGGACTGATCAATGTTATGTTGGACTGATCAATGTTACGTTGGACTGATCAATGTTATGTTGGACTGATCAATGTTATGTTGCACTGATCAATGTGACGTTGGACTGATCAATGTTATGTTGGACTGATCAATGTTATGTTGCACTGATCAATGTTACGTTGGACTGATCAATGTTATGTTGGACTGATCAATGTTATGTTGTACTGATCAATGTTACGTTGGACTGATCAATGTTATGTTGCACTGATCAATGTTATGTTGGACTGATCAATGTTATGTTGGACTGATCAATGTTATGTTGGACTGATCAATGTTATGTTGGACTGATCAATGTTATGTTGGACTGATCAATGTTATGTTGGACTGATCAATGTTATGTTGGACTGATCAATGTTATGTTGGGCTGATCAATGTTATGTTGGACTGATCAATGTTATGTTGGACTGATCAATGTTATGTTGGGCTGATCAATGTTATGTTGGACTGATCAATGTTATGTTGGACTGATCAATGTTATGTTGGACTGATCAATGTTATGTTGGACTGATCAATGTTACGTTGGACTGATCAATGTTATGTTGGACTGATCAATGTTATGTTGCACTGATCAATGTGACGTTGGACTGATCAATGTTATGTTGGACTGATAAATGTTATGTTGCACTGATCAATGTTACGTTGGACTGATCAATGTTATGTTGGACTGATCAATGTTATGTTGTACTGATCAATGTTACGTTGGACTGATCAATGTTATGTTGCACTGATCAATGTTATGTTGGACTGATCAATGTTATGTTGGACTGATCAATGTTATGTTGCACTGATCAATGTTACGTTGGACTGATCAATGTTATGTTGGACTGATCAATGTTATGTTGCACTGATCAATGTTATGTTGGACCGATCAATGTTATGTTGGACTGATCAATGTTATGTTGGACTGATCAATGTTATGTTGGACTGATCAATGTTATGCTGCACTGATCAATGTTATGTTGCACTGATCAATGTTATGTTGGACTGATCAATGTTATGTTGCACTGATCAATGTTATGTTGCACTGATCAATGTTATGTTGCACTGATCAATGTTATGTTGCACTGATCAATGTTATACAGATGCATTCTTAATTTGAGCTCAATTTAACTACAAATAAAACAGTTATAATCAATTAAAGAACTTTCTATTTTTAGTAACAGCCACCATCTTGAATGGAAGACGGAGATGTCTGACACAATTTTTGAAAGGGGACAACTCAATGACCATCCCAGTCAGGTTTGATTTAATTTGGTTCCGTGGTTTCAGAGGATAATATTTGAATATGAGAGTTCACGACGGACGACAAAAGCTCACATGGTCTTAATTTGGGTAGGTGAGCCAATATGGCAAAATTCCGAATTACTGTTGATATCGGTACCACACTCGTCACAAATCGGCCAAATCCGTTCCTACATCTAGAAGTAGAGCAGCGGGTTCACCCGAGATTTGTCGATATCTCGATACCACTGACAGACTGAAGACACATGACGTTCATCTCGGGAAGATCTAACCATGTGTCATATTGCTATGTAGAAATTATATGTTTCACTTGATCATTTTACAGGAATTACATATGAAGTCAAAAGCATATAAAAGTACACGTCAATATGTCTGTGTGTAAAATGTTCATGAATGATGTAGCCGGGAATTGCACGTTAAAAAAAAATTAAATTAAATTTAACTAATATTAGTTTAGAATATAAGCTTAAGAAAATTTACAATTAAAATGTACATGTGTTTTAATTTTATGTACATGTATATCTTTGACAGGAGATGGTGAGATTTTTTTAAATTTGTGCTTTCATTTTTTCAGTTATTATTCGAGCTTTAATAAAGCACGACTTATTTGTCTAGTTTCATTTAAACCCATCTATAATAAGATCTGTGTAAAATGACAAACATCAAAACTAGATTTCTATTGTGATTGTGGTATTATGTTATTGTGTTCGTTACCAAAATGACTGAATTAACTCATTATGGTACAGTTGTCAATTCATATGGTTAGAGGTGTGACAACTTATGATCTTTTGATCTACACGGACAAAATGAGGTGTGAGCAGGACTTTTTGACAGGTGTAAGAAACGAGGGGCAGTGTGACAAAGTCAGGTGACAGGTGTGGCCAATTCTTTTGATGTCTTTGATCCGGCGTTATATGAGAATGCTTAATCTTAATTAACAATTAAAAACATTATTGAAATGGAAGGTTTTACTGCAGGCTACAGCAAATTTTCCATCTGACGAAAAGTAAACATGACAATATGTTGTTAAGCTTGTATGTTAAATATTTGTTCTAGATGGAGGCTGAATTCATATACCGTTATTTGGTTTGTCAATATTACCGTTAGTTGGCACGAGACATGTTGCACAAATAAAAGGATTGTTTAAATCGAGGGGCGGGGCATCGGTATAAACTCAGGTAAAAATAATCTTCGGTCCATTATGCCATGTCCTTTGATAAATCTAAATACTCCTATTGTTTGCGTGAGATTTTGCCACGTGGCGACAATTACAGTCGTGTGCCATGGAGGTAGCTAATTCTCACTTTATTGTGTAAATAAATATGGTCTTGTTTGGATTACAAAAACTACCTATATTTCTATTTACCTAAAAGTAGATTTAATTGTGGTTAATGGTTCTTTTGAGAGTTTCGTATTAATTACATGTGAAAACAAGGCTACTAGCTCAACAGATCGATATATACAGCCGTAACTACGTACATGTAATAACAAACTTAATACACCTGCGCATTTTCATAAGATTCGTGCAGTTTTCTGTTAATATCTTTTTAAGTCATCTGTTTTAACAAACATTTAAATATCACGAGCTGCTTTCTGATTTGTGCATGAAATTTATGATTGTAAATCGAACACACCGAAAATATCACAATAAAAGTAAAGGTCACACATAATCAGGTCATTTCACAATTATGAAAATAATTCTTCTGAACATTGTACACAACGAAAAGGTAATGTAATATTGTATAGCTTCCCCCGTGTACTTCATGTATAATTTGTAAAGCACTATTTATGAAAACCTGACTCTTAAATACCCTGTAAATTTGTGATTCATATATATTGGGGATGCGTCCCTTGTTTATCTGCCCATAGTTTTACAGATAGTCCCCCAAAAAACGTTTATGAACTTTCTGTGACTGATACCTGTTCAATCCATTCATAAATTAAAATCCCCAAAAATCAGTTAAATTATTGTCATTTTGACGGGAAATTGGAAATCTTTATGGTGTTATGGGAGCGATTATGTCGATAATAATATTTCTTTCTTCTTGTCGATTATTACAGGAGACACGACCGTGTGTAAATCTATATACAAGTCGTTATAACAGATCAAATAATATAGATTTTGGCAAATAGAATACATTTCTTATCAATAAAGTCCTTTTTAAAACCAACTAATTTTCGATTTCCCATAGATATTTCATTTGCTACAAAATTACAAAGATTTAAGAGAAACGAAAATCGAATGTACGAAAATCCAGTAATAGGCTTACATTGATTGTAAAGACTTGATATAAACAGGCTAAATTTGTCCAGAAATTCATTTTCTGTCAGTTTCATCAGCTGTCAAAAACATAGCTGCACCTGTTTATTTTGTTGGAGTTTTGGGTTTTATAAACCGTCATTACAAGTTGTACATTTGAGCTTCAGAAAGGATAATACGGTTTACAAGTGAAATTTTATATCATATTTGTTGAAACAGATGGAAGATTTGACGAGGGATATTCATAAAAGCTTGGAAACCGTCAAATTGGAAGGTGAGTGGATGATGCGTTACTTTGACAACCAAGAAAATCGTCTTCCGCAAAAATATATAGAAGTGGCATAAAAAGGGAAATTGATACATGGAGTGCATTGTCAGGGGGAAATGGGAGAAATATATATATATTGTAATAGCTGAGATTAGAAAAAATACATTACAAAACAAAAAATACGAGTCAGACTATAGGCAGTACATGGGGAAATGGTTCTATAATAACTTATTCTTATTACTATAAATTACTAACTTCATGTAGTTGAAATTATTTTTGTCCTTCTATTTAGTTATATATTCTTTGTAAGCTTAAAATGATAGGCATATTTTGTTTATATTGTAAATATTCCTATTTATTTATTTTCATAAACGGACTATTAACCTTTCGTCCAACAAAGATAATATTTCTCATCAAATTTCGGTTTGTAAGGTCTTTTTACTGTACGATGATCATTTGGAAATTTACACGAAACGAATTATCACTGGCTTCTATAGATTAGCAAAATATTAGAATATTAAGATGACAAAGCTTAAAAAAGTTAAAAATTTAACAAAATGTTAGAATATTAAAATGAGAAAGCTTAAAAAAAGTGAAAAATTTAACAAAATGTTAGAATATTAAGATGACAAAGCTTAAAAAAAGTGAAAAATTTAACAAAATTTTAGAATATTAAGATGACAAGGCTAAAATAAATGGTGCAACTGGTTAGATGATCACCTACTAATTCAGCATAGTTCGGTGACTGTGATTCTTAGTCAAGGTTACAGTATGGTCTACTACATGCCACGGTTGGGCTACAGTATTCCTACGTATGTTGTGTTCTCCGGGGGGCTACAGTATTCCTACGTATGTTGTGTCCTCCGGGGGGCTACAGTATTCCTACGTATGTTGTGTCTTCCGGAGGGATACAGTATTCCTACGTATGTTGTGTCTTCCGGGGGGATACAGTATTCCTACGTATGTTGTGTCTTCCGGGGGGGGCTACAGTATTCCTACGTATGTTGTGTCTTCCGGGGGGATACAGTATTCCTACGTATGTCGTGTCTTCCGGGGGATACAGTATTCCTACATATGTTGTGTCTTCCGGGGGGATACAGTATTCCTACGTATGTTGTGTCTTCCGGGGGATACAGTATTCCTACGTATGTTGTGTCTTCCGGGGGGATACAGTATTCCTACGTATGTTGTGTCTTCCGGGGATACAGTATTCCTACGTATGTTGTGTCTTCCGGAGGGATACAGTATTCCTACGTATGTTGTGTCTTCCGGGGGGATACAGTATTCCTACGTATGTTGTGTCTTCCGGGGGGGGCTACAGTATTCCGACATATGTTGTGTCTTCCGGGGGGATACAGTATTCCTACGTATGTTGTGTCTTCCGGGGGGATACAGTATTCCTATGTATGTTGTGTCTTCCGGGGGATACAGTATTCCTACGTATGTTGTGTCTTCCGGGGGATACAGTATTCCTACGTATGTTGAGTCTTCCGGGGGGATACAGTATTCCTACGTATGTTGTGTCTTCCGGGGGATACAGTATTCCTACGTATGTTGTGTCTTCCGGGGGATACAGTATTCCTACGTTTGTTGTGTCTTCCGGGGGGATACAGTATTCCTACGTATGTTGTGTCTTCCGGGGGATACAGTATTCCTACGTATGTTGTGTCTTCTGGGGGATACAGTATTCCTACGTATGTTGTGTCTTCCGGGGGCTACAATATTCCTACGTATGTTGTGTCTTCCGGGGGATACAGTATTCCTACGTATGTTGTGTCTTCCGAGGGATACAGTATTCCTACGTATGTTGTGTCTTCCGGGAGGGGGCTACAGTATTCCTACGTATGTTGTGTCTTCCGGGGGATACAGTATTCCTACGTATGTTGTGTCTTCCGGAGGGATACAGTATTCCTACGTATGTTGTGTCTTCCGGGGGGATACAGTATTCCTACGTATGTTGTGTCTTCCGGGAGGGGGCTACAGTATTCCTACGTATGTTGTGTCTTCCGGGGGATACAGTATTCCTACGTATGTTGTGTCTTCCGGGGGATACAGTATTCCTACGTATGTTGTGTCTTCCGGGGGATACAGTATTCCAACGTATGTTGTGACTTCCGGGGGGATACAGTATTCCTACGTATGTTGTGTCTTCCAGGGTTAAAAGATTTTGATTGGTGACAACTTTAATTCTTCTTATTACATGTTATTTAAGCTTAAAGTCATTTTATAATTACCTATCATTTTATAATTACCTATCATTTTATAATTACCTATCATTATATAATATCAAAATTCCATGAAAAGGAGGCTGGAAATACTTTTCTGTTCAAATAACAATAGATGTCTGTTGTGGATCGTCACACAGATGTACTTACATACAGGCGTTAAGATTTTTAAACCAAAGTCAAAAGATAAAGAATTTGAAGGAGGTACAAATAGACTGTTGAAGAACTCTTTGTTTTCTCACTAAGCATCAACACAGCCCTTTGAAGGAATGTTTCTGTAAATACTGGTTCAGCGTTAGACATGTCCCGTTCTTTGTTTATTGGGGAGTGGGACAATAAAATATTTACAGATTTTTCCCCTGAAAGCGTTAATTTAATAAATGATATACAACGTGTTGCTGCACCAACTCAAACTGAAAAGAAATGTGGGCATGACATGAGACAAAATAATTAGAACAGAAAATTGAAAAATTAAACATTGTTAATGGTTATAAACATTATCATGAAAAATAGAAATTAAAATTGTACGCGTGAATGAAATATTAATTATTAAATTAATTTTAGCATATCGAAATTAAATTAAAAAATTAATATGAATAAACGCTTAAAAAACCCAAAATGCAGTGTGTAAGCAAAAATTTAATTTATGAAAGCGTATCCACAGCCACATTGACAGTTAAAACAATGTACAGAACGAACTAAGAGTTGAAATATTAACTACCGAATCGCTGTACGGATTTATAAATGTCTTCAAAATATTGTATCTATCAAATTTTAATTTAAGTCAAATTTACTAGATCTCTTTAACTTGGTAGAAAAATTATTTAAAATCTAAATTATTTTTAAATGTGATTTTATCTCATAACGGAATCATGATTGACAAATAAAAAAATATATTTGATTTTATATATTTATATTATTTATATATTTATATTATTTATATATTTATATTATTTATATATTTATATTATTATGTATTTTGTTAAAGAAAACTATGTTGTCGTAGCTAAATAATTACAGCTTCACATTGTAAATGACAAATTAAATTTACCATAAATGTATATATAATTTAATTTGAACGTTTAAGTTCAAATTAAATTATATATACATTTATGCAAAAATTCTAAATTAATGCAATTCACTTTTATATATTAGCTCTGTAAATATGATATAAGTTTACCATATAGGTCTTTTGTATCTCATACATTTCATGATGTATATATAATTTACTAGGTTATAAAGGACCGACCATTTTATTTGGGAAACTTTGTTTTCCAAGGAGCCAGAAAAATCAGATTATTCCTTTTTTTTTCTCTTTGGGGGGGGGGGGATACGTTTTTTTTTTGTAAACTGCAGGGTCAGATTTATAATTTTGTATCTTTCATGTCAATTTATACATTTTTGCTAATAAATTTGGAGACGTAGTTTTTGTTTAAAAAAATACATGGCCGCCACCCTCCTGAAAGTTAAATGGTCGTTTCTTAAGATGATTTACAAAAATATACGGGAGATTTCTGACATTTAAATAACAATCTAATGATAAATCGCCAGTGCCGAATTTACCATTGTGCTTAGGTGTGCTTAAGCACAGGGCCCCATTGTCCGGAGAGGGGGGGGGGGGGGGGGGGGGTGCATTTTCCTGCCAACAAAAATTTAAAATTACGATGGATTTTTGCTTATGTCTTGCAATTTAAAAAGTTTAACTATTCCTATATTTCCTGAACATGTATACCTGACTGCCTGTGTAGGATTACCGGGTCTACCTCACTCAGGGTCCAAGTAAGGGGCCTCATAACTTAACTATCACAGGGCCTCATTTGTCTTAAATCCAGCCCTGTATAACGTATAAAGTGTATAGGATATATTTTATGAATATTATATGATTAGGAATGTGATATTAGAGTAACTCTCGACAATAATCCGGTTGATATTTCGTTGTTGGCAGTTTAAGTGATGGAGGGATGAACTGGAATATACCCTCTCCCTCGGTTGAAGAATGCCATTACAATTCTGGTATTAGTACACGACAAATGTTTATTGTGGCCGAAACTTTTGAAAACAAGGATTTTATTTTAATTTTATCCAAAATATATTCACCCAAAGCAGAGAACAATTTAATATAACTCTTATCTTTTAACTTAGTGAATTAATGTTAAGTAAAGTGTGTTTGATACATGACATTTCAAAACTAACAATTGTTCATGTTTCTATAAAAATATAGTCATTTTAGTCTGCAAAACAAACAAAAAAAGAAATAAACAGACTAAAACATAGTTCCTCATTACTCTAACTGTCCAGAACCAGTTCCCTTCAGTTTATACACACACTAGTAGTTTCAGAAGACTTTGACAGTTAATCTTTGACCTACTGAAAGGTCAAGAAGAATTTCAGGATCCAGTACAATGATCAGTTGTACAGACATAAAAAAACCTAAACCATGTCGATAACATAAAAAAATAGGATCCAGTGCAAGACATAAAAACTAAGCCATGTCGATCACATACAAAATAGGATCCAGTACAAGACATAAAATCTAAACCATGTCAGTAACATAAGAAATAGGATGCAGTACAAGACATAAAAACTAAATCATGTCGACAACATAAAAATAGGATCCAGTACAAGACATAAAAACTAAATCATGTCGATAACATAAAAATAGGATCCAGTACAAGACATAAAAACTAAATCATGTCGATAACATAAAAATAGGATCCAGTACAAGACATAGAATCTAAACCATGTCGATAACATAAAAATAGGATCCAGTACAAGACATAAAAACTAAACCATGTCGACAACATCAAAATAGGATCCAGTACAAGACATAAAAACTAAATCATGTCGACAACATAAAAATAGGATCCAGTACAAGACATAAAAACTAAGCCATGTCGATCACATACAAAATAGGATCCAGTACAAGACATAAAATCTGAACCATGTCAGTAACATAAGAAATAGGATCCAGTACAAGACATAAAAACTAAATCATGTCGACATCATAAAAATAGGATCCAGTACAAGACATAAAAACTAAATCATGTCGATAACATAAAAATAGGATCCAGTACAAGACATAGAATCTAAACCATGTCGATAACATAAAAATAGGATCCAGTACAAGACATAAAAACTAAACCATGTCGACAACATAAAAATAGGATCCAGTACAAGACATAAAAACTAAACCATGTCGATAACATAAACAATAGGATCCAGTACAAGATATAAAAACTAAACCATGTCAGTAACATAAAAATAGGATCCAGTACAAGACATAAAAACTAAACCATGTCGACAACATACAAATAGGATCCAGTACAACAATCTAGCTGTAAATAATAAAATATCAGAGGCTTAAAATCATTCACCTTGCCCCCTTTTTTCTAAAATATTTCCGGGAGCGGAGGGGCAATGCACGGAGTAATTTCAATTAGAAATTTAAGTAGACTAAATCTAAATATCTTTTTTTTTGTATCTCTGAATTAATAAAAACTAATGTTATTGCTTAATGAAATGAATCTGAAGACAATTACTACATGTACATTGTGTAGTTGTAATTTATCGTCGTGTACTACATGTAGTTATATACAAACTATAGGCATATGAAAAATAAGTAGAGAATATACATACACTGTCAGTAAATAGGAATTTTAATAGTACGAGATTTAGAAACAGGAAGCTAAGCGCTCCTCTCTTTCTCGTGAGTCGGGTACAAATAATTGTTATATATATATATTTCCCGACAGTGTACATATATTATATTTATACTGCAATGTCATGCATGAATGCAATTTTTGTTTAATTTATTCACAAAAAGGCAAAAACTTTGGACATTTTGCTTGAATTTCTTTTTAGGTGTCTACAGCGTGGTCCGTGTTTGGCCAATGTCTATTGTGGTTCGCTCTACACCAGACACAGGACATCAGTAGAATTGTCTACATCTAGTAAATCTATAAATCAAGTGTTAATACGTACACCTTTCTATAGTCAGTAACGTGCATTGGTTGCAGTATAAATAACTATACAGTGTGATCATATGACAGCTGTATATATTAATAAACAACAATCACGTTATCGGAAAGTCTAACATATGTGACGTGTACTTAAAATCCGCGGAAACCAAGAGGAAAACACACAAAACTTGTTTTGGATGCAAACCCGTTCAAGGCCCCAACCTTACTTAATGCTTAAAACAGATTTTAAAAAAATACATCGTAAAAATCGATCCTTTATATATGAAGGTAATATATGTTCCGTTTGTCGTAATGATATAATCCGACCTTTTCCCTCTTTATGACTTAACACTGTATTTGTATCAACAGTAACAAGATGGGTGTTACACGTGGAGCAGACTTAACACTGTATTTGTATCAACAGTAACAAGATGGGTGTTACACATGGAGCAGCAACTGTTAACTGTTCACTTCAGTTCACCCGTTTTCAGTTGGGTTTGTGTTGCGCGACCTTTGTTTTCTGTGTTGTATTTTGTAGATCAATGTTTGTCCTTTTGTCCTTTTTCTTTTGGTCATTATGTTGTCTGTCCTTCGATATACGGCTTCTGATTACCCCTTTGGTATCTTCTGATTACCCCTTTGGTATCTTCTGATTACCCCTTTGGTATCTTCTGGTTACTCCTTTGGTATCTTCTGATGACCCCTTTGTTATCTTCTGATTACTCTTTTGGTATCTTCTGATGACCCCTTTGTTATCTTCTGATTACTCTTTTGGTATCTTCTGATGACCCCTTTGTTATCTTCTGATTACTCTTTTGGTATCTTCTGATGACCCCTTTGTTATCTTCTGATTACTCTTTTGGTATCTTCTGATGACCCCTTTGTTATCTTCTGATTACTCTTTTGGTATCTTCTGATGACCCCTTTGTTATCTTCTGATTACTCTTTTGGTATCTTCTGATGACCCCTTTGATATCTTCTGATTACTCTTTTGGTATCTTCTGATGACCCCTTTGTTTTCTTCTGATTACTCTTTTGGTATCTTCTGATGACCCCTTTGTTATCTTCTGATTACTCTTTTGGTATCTTCTGATGACCCCTTTGTTTTCTTCTGATTACTCTTTTGGTATCTTCTGATGACCCCTTTGTTTTCTTCTGATTACTCTTTTGGTATCTTCTGATGACCCCTTTGTTTTCTTCTGATTACTCTTTTGGTATCTTCTGATGACCCCTTTGTTTTCTTCTGATTACTCTTTTGGTATCTTCTGATGACCCCTTTGATATCTTCTGATTACTCTTTTGGTATCTTCTGGTTACCCCTTTGGTATCTTCTGATGACCCCTTTGTTATCTTCTGATTACTCTTTTGGTATCTTCTGATTACCCCTTTAGTATCTTCTGATGACCCCTTTGTTATCTTCTGATTACTCTTTTGGTATCTTCTGATGACCCCTTTGATATCTTCTGATTACTCTTTTGGTATCTTCTGATTACCCCTTTGGTATCTTCAAACTTTTCTTACAGCTATAGAAAATAAATTTAAAAGCATTAATTTGTGATTTTGGGTGTAGATGTTTTATTGGCAATGTAAGCTTAAGCTTAAAAGATATAAATACATAAAATGTCTAGTGAAAAAAATACAGGACATTTGTCCCTCCCCCTTTTTCTTGCTCTGTCGATATTTATAATAAAAATTAATTGCAAGCGATACTACATGTTAATGAAAGTTGATCTTTTATAGCATTAGTTTAAACATCCAATCAGATCGTTTCCATATCATTAGTTCCCCATACTTGTAATCATGTAAATATTTCTAATAACACTGAAAGATAATATAAACGTACAATACAACAGTTCATTAACCAAAGCGTTAATGAAAACCTTGGTCAAAAATCAAATAAACAGTCCTCATTTTTACAACATTCATTAAATGTATTTAGCACAAAAACTCCCTAACTGGTAACAGTTTAAAATTAAATGTTTTCAACAAATTGCACATATTGAGTAAAACTTGGAAGAATTACTCAAATTAAACGTCAACACACGGGTAAAGGTAATGAAACAGCTTGAAGCCTGCTGTTTTACGTTGTAATTAAGACGAACATAAGTACCATATGTGATCCAAATTATGGGTTTTCATATCAAAATTTGTCGTCTTTACACAGACAACGCGATAAGAAGTAATAAAGATGTAATAATGTTATAAGTCATCGCACAATTATGAGCTTGAACTTAATTAATTTCTCGATCTTTTCTTACAGGGGTAAATTATTATGATATTGTTCCAGTTGACAAAGCAGAGAATATCAACACTTCATCAACGAACTACCACGTGGAATGTAAATACATTACATCAAGACAATTTTATTATGTATGCATACTCTATTATATTATATTCAAGAAAAAATATCTGGAATGGGATTGTGGTGAACGGAAGAAATTCTACGAAAACCCAATATCTTGAACAATACATCCGATGACCAACCATGCCTCATTTTGAATAACAAGCCGACATACAACAGTAGAAGGCATTGTAGCAGTAAGGATCATTTGACCATTTTTAATTATGCGTAATTAACAAACATCCGTCATTGGATACTTCCATCACTTCAAAAGACCGCCAATGGACATGACATTTCGTATTAGATAGTATGAATAAACAAATACCCCCCATCTTGCATATAAATACCTAATATTATAAAATGTCAGGACGTTTCCATTAAACTTTGCGTGTGTAACGTTATTACTGGACAGTTTTGTGATTTCATGCATGTCGGTGCTACAGGAGGACACGTGTTGCAGGCACCAAGAGACCGCCATTGTTCAATTATATGTCGGTAATGACCCAGAAGAAGCATTATAGGACAAAAGATTGTGTATAATGAGTGTAATTCAGGCATAATAGTGCTATTTTTGTTATGTTATACACAATAAAATTAATACAATTTTAGTCAAGCCTAGATTATTTTAAATCTTCACGCATTGGACGTGGGGATACCGTTCACTTGTATTTTTAATATACAATGTACATATTATTTACCAACGGTTACTTAAAACGTTATAAAGCCATGATTTCTATGAAGCAGCCAAGTCTTCAATACAAACGCCCTTGATTTGGTTGGGGATGATGTACATATTGTACCTCTGAAAATTTATTGATGCCCTCTGAAAAATGCAGGTCTAAAAAAGAGGAAGAGGGTTATTGTTATAGATGTTTATCGTCGCTTGATGAAATTCTTAATCCCTATAATCCCCTGTGAGGGGGAGAGGGGGGGGGGGGGGGGGGTACGAACAGATAAACTGATTAAACTCCAGCTTTGGTATCCAGGTGTCTTGGATCTGGATCCTTAACAATTGGGATGGGTAGCGGGACACTAACCCACACCAAAGCTTGTAGTCAGAAGTTAATAGGGACCTTAACCGCCCAGCCACACGGGGCCTCAAAAAAGAGGAAGACAGTCAATTAAATTTAATATAGAACACACAAAGATTGACTGCTAATAATATCAAATACAATGTACAACTATTTCAAGATAATTCGGCAATTTTCACAATTAATGTCTTTTACATTTTTATCTACATGCCAATATAGTAAAAATGAAATATTTTATTGCACCCCCCTTTTTTCAAGAAAAAAAATGAAAAGCGAAATGAATGTAACACGAGGAATCTCAAGCCAACATATTTTGTAGAAAAGAAGAAAGAGATAAAAATAATCGTTTTCTGAATTATTACAAATAAATAGGGTTTTATTGTGATGTAAAGAAAATGTAATTATGATCCAATAAAGGACAGGTGTCCTCTGGTTATTAAATATTTAAATGATTTGTTTAAGTGTCCATTAGTATGACAGATTGTAGCTGATTATCTGTCCACCCTTGAGTCAATATTACGTCACTGTGTCGCGTGCAACGGTCATTGTGAAACTACAGCCAGATTAACTGGAGATTTCTAACAAAGGATCTTCAGAATCCCCACTCCTCAACTTCATAAATATACTCAATGTGTCAGTAACTAAAAGGATGACAATAGACAGAAAACAATTGCTATGGTAACAAAAGAAAATGAGAATGAACATATGAAGGAAATCTACAGGTGTATATATTATAATGTTTGATGTTACGCAAAAATAAAATCCCTTAGGAAGAAATATTATTCCGTGGCCTGTATATTGTCTAATTCAATGATTCTGGTATCGATAATTGTTCAATTTTATTGAAATAACTGCTTAATGAGAAGATCCAAGGAAACCGAAATAATACTACACAAGAGAATAAACATTTTATTTTTCACAAAGAAAATGTTTAAGGGCAGCATTCACAACAATATTACAGAAAGGTTTGAGGTTTTACTATGAGAACGGATTTGTCTCCCCCCCCCCCCCCCCCCCCCCCCCAAGTTATAAAAAAATTGTAATAATTGACAACACCTCTAAATGTGGTACTGGGGTATAATGTCTGTTTTGACTGCAATACTCGGTGCCCCCTCTCCTGGATTCATGACTAAAATAGACCTTTAACCTCGTATAATTCTGTTTGGCCTGCCATTCAATATATAAAATCGGATTTCAATGTTGATTAAGTGATTTCAATCAATATCAACATATTTGTACCAAATCCCTGGGATAAACTTGATTGGATAACTAGCGGGTTATTATTGGCAATACAACACGGAGCGGTTTGACTTTCAACCCTTGTTCTACATTAACTAGGATCACTCTATGAGGCTATTGGCAGATTTAATCAACTAATAGTTTATAGAAGAAATCGACATAAGAGAGCCAGCTTTCGCCGAGACACAACTATAAAATATCTTCTGATACTTTTAAGCCATTAAATAAAATTTGAAATCATTATATATAAAAAATGTTGATGCTATTAATACAACTCTATAGCTTAAAGTCAATTTAGAAAGATCAAAGTAAACATTATTGATGGTGTCATTATACAGATAGTGAAAATATAATGTTTAGTAAGGATTTCTAGTTCCATGGGGGTATTTTTGTACCGAGGTCACAACTTTCCTAGTACATGTACTTGTTTTAGTTAACTAAACATTCAAATATTGCATCCATCATACTAAGGGAAAGAAAGGCCCTGGCCAATCATCGTTTTGAAGTTAGAAGATTGTAAAAGTAAAAATAGGCATGGTTTGCCAGATAATATTGGACCGCCTTGGTGATGTAATGGGTTAATTGCTCGCCTATAGTGTGGTAGATCGTGGGTTCGAGCTTTGTCCGGTGCTCGCTTATAGTGTGGTAGATCGTGGGTTCGAGCTTTTCCCGGTCAAACCAAAGAATATGAAATTGGTATTTGCTGCTTCTATATTAAGTATGTATTTTAAAGAGCTGGATAACCCGTCCGAGTGAAGCCACCTGCCAGCTGGATAACCCGTCCGAGTGAATTGACCTGCCAGTTGGATAACCCGTCCGAGTGAAGCGACCTGCCAGCTGGATAACCCGTCCGAGTGAAGCCACCTGCCAGCTGGATAACCCGTCCGAGTGAAGCCACCTGCCAGCTGGATAACCAGTCCAAGTGAAGCCACCTGCCAGCTGGATAACCCGTCCGAGTGAAGCCACCTGCCAGCTGGATAACCCGTCCGAGTGAAGCCACCTGCCAGCTGGATAACCCATCCGAGTGAAACCACCTGCCAGCTGGATAACCCGTCCGAGTGAAGCCACCTGCCAGCTGGATAACCCGTCCGAGTGAAACCACCTGCCAGCTGGATAATCCCGTCCGAGTGAAGCCACCTGCCATCTGGATAACCCGTCCGAGTGAAGCCACCTGTCAGCTGGATAACCCGTCCGAGTGAAACCACCTGCCAGCTGGATAACCCGTCCGAGTGAAGCCACCTGCCAGCTGGATAACCCGTCCGAGTGAAGCCACCTGCCAGCTGGATAACCCGTCCGAGTGAAGCCACCTGCCAGCTGGATAACCCGTCCGAGTGAAGCCACCTGCCAGCTGGATAACCCGTCCGAGTGAAACCACCTGCCAGCTGGATAACCCGTCCGAATGAAGCCACCTGCCATCTGGATAACCCGTCCGAGTGAAGCCACCTGTCAGCTGGATAACCCGTCCGAGTGAAACCACCTGCCAGCTGGATAACCCGTCCGAATGAAGCCACCTGCCAGCTGGATAACCCGTCCGAGTGAAGCCACCTGCTAGCTGGATAATCCGTCCGAGTGAAGCGACCTGCCAGCTGGATAACCCGTCCGAGTGAAGCCACCTGCTTACTTGTGGACGGTTATTTCAGTGTTCTAACACTATGCAAATCAAGCTAAGCGTGTTGGTCTAGTACAAAGCAGACATCATCATCATCATCATCATCCTCATTATCTCAGCAAACAGTAATTTTTTCTCACAGCTGAAAATTGCTCACTTAGCGATCAACAACAAACATTCACAGACTGATAATAATACTGTGGTGGTGGCTGAATAGTTAACCTCGTCCACCCCTGACCACAACCTTAGGTCTCGTCCACCCCTGACCACAACCTTAGGTACCCACCTGAAGTGTTAAGGTTTACCAAGATCGGGGGTTCACCGGCCAGTTCTGTGTCCGTCGTGTTCCCTCACATATAGTCTGGTAGTAACGATATCTAATTGTAAACTTACTGGAAATGAACAAATTATATGACTAGTTAAATACAAAACAAAACAACAACAACAACAACAACAAAAAACTAAAAACAAAGCAAAAAACAACAAGAAAAACAAAACAAAGTAAAAACAAAATCTTACTGGACTAGCTTTACAATGTGATTGGCTAACTGTGGTATTAGGTTGAACCATGTTGTGGTAGATAGTTCTTCCAAGACTTGATACCATTGCCTAATGTTCAGACACATTAATTGTTGTAGTGGCAGATAGGCAAAGACGTAGTGGTAATACTAACATAGGAATTATTTGTTGTTACAATAGGTCTTACAAGTCTTTTAACAGATTTAGTATTTTTGTGGCATGAGGTTTATCAATTTACTGCTTCGGATACCCCCCCATACTGAAATTCTTTGTGATCATTTAAGCAAAATACAAAATACAAATAGTAACAGTTTATGTTTGTAGAACACACAGACATGTCAGGGACAATTTCAGGAGAGATAATTTATACTGAGACATGCAAGGAACGTCGGAACAATTTCTTGGGATATCATTTATACTTCCGAGAATAAACCTTATACACTCTGTACCGTGTAAACACAAAACAATCCTATACCATAATTATCGTATAGAAGTACGTACATTAACGTATAGAAGTACGTACATTAACGTAGATTTGTCACCGTCGTATACATCTACTTTTAACTGTAAGCAGAACTTGAACATTTTATTCCACTTTTCCCCCATTACAATTTGACAAGATAAAATGTAGTGATCATTGTCTTGTAGTTTTCTGTCTACAAAACTGGAGTTAATCATGAAACATTATCTCTAATATACTAAACATAGACAATATTTTTACGTGACTATCTGCAATAAAGAAGAGAGCATTTCCAATATTTATGGGTGAAAAAAGTTTAATGTCTAAGGGAGGTAACTCGAACATAAATTTAAACGATAACGTTCAAAGAGCAACAACTCTTGTTTTTAAAGTTAAAAAAATATCACAAAAGATTATCTCTGGAGAAATAGAGATATATGTAATTCGTATTGATGACTTATGATAAGAGACAGGGAAACTTTGTAACATGTACTGAAGTATAATCGAAATTAAATGTCACAGGAGAAATAGATCTTGAAAATCAACAAATTGTACCTGAATCGAAGTTAGTAAATAGTCAGTTAGCTACGAACAATCACCGAGCGTGCTGTTGTCTGATGTTTGACTGTCCATATTTATGTTGGCATTCATTTTTATGACAGTGTGTGGTCCTTTAGATGGAGGTGAACATGTGCATGTTTTTTGAATGGCTTATATCTGTATTGTTATAGAAGATACAATTATCAAGAGGGACGGGTTGAGATCCAATTAACAGGTTTATCCCCGCCACTTTGTGGCTATTGTACATCATTACCTGTATTTCCATCGGCATATATGTCGATTTTTTATGGACCTTAGGACAAAAAAACTACGGTTCCGCAGCTTGTCCTCAATAGGTGTGAAGATTGTTAGATTTTGTATAACAACTTGTACTTCCTTCGACTATCATTTCATGTGACTAAGGTATATCCTAGTTTTCTTGGGAGAATTTTTTTAATTTTAATTTTTGTTTTTGAAATAGAAATATCTTAATGAACATAAAAATAATATATTAAAGATTGAAACAACTACATTGTATTTGAAAGTTACAGCACAAAATCACAATATAAATTCATTTTGCAATTACATTTTATACTTCCAGAGTATGTAGTGATTAAAAAAATAATTAAATCATGATTATATTGAAATTTCTCATTTCTAGAAAACTTTAGACATAAATTTATGTTTTTGAAATATAGAACACAGTCCCGTACTAATCATGGTTTTAAATCAAGGTTGACATAGGTAGAAATGGTATAATTTAGAATTCTCAGAACTCAGTTGTAATAAACACCATATATATACCAATACTATTAAGTGAACCAGATGTGCGTTGTCAGTGTTAGTTTACGGAAATATATCAGAAAACAAATTTTAAATACCAATCACAGATGGGCACAACAAAACAAAATGCAAAAAAAAATACAGCTTAATTTCACAATGAGAAGGCTAAAAAAAAAAAATTTTTACGTTAATTTTTCATATTTCAGGTATAAATTTCTGAAATAGTATTCGTTAATTCGATATCACCGAAGTTTGGTTGACTGGGATTATGATACCAGAACCTGTGTACTAAGATGGTGGTACTATGTTGACTACTGAGATGGTGGTACTATGTTGTCTACTGAGATGGTGATACTATGTTGACTACTGAGATGATGGTACTAGGTTGTCTACTGAGATGGTGGTACTATGTTGACTACTGCGATGATGGTACTAGGTTGTCTACTGAGATGGTGATACTATGTTGACTACTGAGATGGTGGTACTAGGTTGTCTACTGAGATGGTGATACTATGTTGACTACTGAGATGGTGGTACTAGGTTGTCTACTGAGATGGTGATACTATGTTGACTACTGAGAAGATGGTACTAGGTTGTCTACTGAGATGGTGGTACTATGTTGACTACTGCGATGATGGTACTAGGTTGTCTACTGAGATGGTGATACTATGTTGACTACTGAGATGGTGGTACTAGGTTGTCTACTGAGATGGTGATACTATGTTGACTACTGAGATGGTGGTACTAGGTTGTCTACTCAGATGGTGATACTATGTTGACTACTGAGATGGTGGTACTATGTTGACTACTGAGATGGTGGTACTATGTTGACTACTGAGATGGTGGTACTAGGTTGTCTACTGAGATGGTGATACTAGGTTGTCTACTGAGATGGTGATACTATGTTGACTACTGAGATGATGGTACTAGGTTGTCTACTGAG
Source organism: Bathymodiolus septemdierum (assembly GCA_963383655.1). Taxonomy (NCBI): domain Eukaryota; kingdom Metazoa; phylum Mollusca; class Bivalvia; order Mytilida; family Modiolidae; genus Bathymodiolus; species Bathymodiolus septemdierum. The sequence goes on along the minus strand of OY726526.1, from coordinate 78,481,356 downwards.
ATGGTGATACTATGTTGTCTACTGAGATGGTGATACTATGTTGACTACTGAGATGGTGGTACTAGGTTGTCTACTGAGATGGTGATACTATGTTGACTACTGAGATGGTGGTACTAGGTTGTCTACTGAGATGGTGATACTATGTTGACTACTGAGATGATGGTACTAGGTTGTCTACTGAGATGGTGATACTATGTTGACTACTGAGATGGTGATACTATGTTGACTACTGAGATGGTGATACTATGTTGACTACTGAGATGGTGGTACTAGGTTGTCTACTGAGATGGTGATACTATGTTGACTACTGAGATGGTGGTACTAGGTTGTCTACTGAGATGGTGATACTATGTTGACTACTGAGATGGTGGTACTAGGTTGTCTACTGAGATGGTGATACTATGTTGACTACTGAGATGGTGATACTATGTTGACTACTGAGATGGTGATACTATGTTGACTACTGAGATGGTGATACTATGTTGTCTACTGAGATGGTGATACTATGTTGACTACTGAGATGGTGGTACTAGGTTGTCTACTGAGATGATGGTACTATGTTGACTACTGAGATGATGGTACTAGGTTGTCTACTGAGATGGTGATACTATGTTGACTACTGAGATGGTGGTACTAGGTTGTCTACTGAGATGGTGATACTATGTTGACTACTGAGATGGTGGTACTAGGTTGTCTACTGAGATGATGGTACTATGTTGACAACTGAGATGATGGTACTAGGTTGTCTACTGAGATGGTGATACTATGTTGACTACTGAGATGGTGGTACTATGTTGACTACTGAGATTATGATACTGTTGACTACTGAGATGGTGATACTAGGTTGTCTACTAGGACGGTGATACTATGTTGACTACTGAGATGGTGGTACTAGGTTGTCTACTGAGATGGTGGTACTAGGTCATGTCTACTGGGAGGCTGATACTAGGTTGTTTTTTGGGATGGTGATACTATGTTGACGACTGAGATGGTGGTACTAGGTTGTCTACTCAGATGGTGGTACTAGGTTGTCTACTCAGATGGTGATACTATGTTGACTACTGAGATGGTGGTACTATGTTGACTACTGAGATGGTGGTACTATGTTGACTACTGAGATGGTGGTACTAGGTTGTCTACTGAGATGGTGATACTAGGTTGTCTACTGAGATGGTGATACTATGTTGACTACTGAGATGATGGTACTAGGTTGTCTACTGAGATGGTGATACTATGTTGTCTACTGAGATGGTGATACTATGTTGACTACTGAGATGGTGGTACTAGGTTGTCTACTGAGATGGTGATACTATGTTGACTACTGAGATGGTGGTACTAGGTTGTCTACTGAGATGGTGATACTATGTTGACTACTGAGATGATGGTACTAGGTTGTCTACTGAGATGATGGTACTATGTTGACTACTGAGATGATGGTACTAGGTTGTCTACTGAGATGGTGATACTATGTTGACTACTGAGATGGTGGTACTAGGTTGTCTACTGAGATGGTGATACTATGTTGACTACTGAGATGGTGGTACTAGGTTGTCTACTGAGATGATGGTACTATGTTGACAACTGAGATGATGGTACTAGGTTGTCTACTGAGATGGTGATACTATGTTGACTACTGAGATGGTGGTACTATGTTGACTACTGAGATTATGATACTGTTGACTACTGAGATGGTGATACTAGGTTGTCTACTAGGACGGTGATACTATGTTGACTACTGAGATGGTGGTACTAGGTTGTCTACTGAGATGGTGGTACTAGGTCATGTCTACTGGGAGGCTGATACTAGCTTGTTTTTTGGGATGGTGATACTATGTTGACTACTGAGATGGTGGTACTAGGTTGTCTACTCAGATGGTGATACTATGTTGACTACTGAGATGGTGGTACTATGTTGACTACTGAGATGGTGGTACTAAGTTGTCTACTGAGATGGTGATACTAGGTTGTCTACTGAGATGGTGATACTATGTTGACTACTGAGATGATGGTACTAGGTTGTCTACTGAGATGGTGATACTATGTTGTCTACTGAGATGGTGATACTATGTTGACTACTGAGATGGTGGTACTAGGTTGTCTACTGAGATGGTGATACTATGTTGACTACTGAGATGGTGGTACTAGGTTGTCTACTGAGATGGTGATACTATGTTGACTACTGAGATGGTGGTACTAGGTTGTCTACTGAGATGATGGTACTATGTTGACTACTGAGATGATGGTACTAGGTTGTCTACTGAGATGGTGATACTATGTTGACTACTGAGATGGTGGTACTAGGTTGTCTACTGAGATGGTGATACTATGTTGACTACTGAGATGGTGGTACTATGTTGTCTACTGAGATGATGGTACTATGTTGACAACTGAGATGATGGTACTAGGTTGTCTACTGAGATGGTGATACTATGTTGACTACTGAGATGGTGGTACTATGTTGACTACTGAGATTATGATACTGTTGACTACTGAGATGGTGATACTAGGTTGTCTACTAGGACGGTGATACTATGTTGACTACTGAGATGGTGGTACTAGGTTGTCTACTGAGATGGTGGTACTAGGTCATGTCTACTGGGAGGCTGATACTAGGTTGTTTTTTGGGATGGTGATACTATGTTGACGACTGAGATGGTGATACTAGGTTTTCTACTGAGATGGTGATACTAGGTTGTCTACTGAGATGGTGATACTATGTTGACTACTGAGATGGTGGTACTAGGTTGTCTACTGAGATGATGGTACTATGTTGACTACTGAGATGATGGTACTAGGTTGTCCACTGAGATGGTGATACTATGTTGACTACTGAGATGGTGGTACTATGTTGACTACTGAGATTATGATACTGTTGACTACTGAGATGGTGATACTAGGTTTTCTACTGAGATGGTGATACTATGTTGTCTACTGAGATGGTGATACTAGGTTGACTACTGAGATGGTGGTACTAGGTTGTCTACTGAGACGATGGTACTATGTTGACTACTGAGATTATGATACTGTTGACTACTGAGATGGTGATACTAGGTTTTCTACTGAGATGGTGGTACTAGGTTGTCTACTGAGATGGTGATACTATGTTGACTACTGAGATGGTGGTACTAGGTTGTCTACTGAGATGATGGTACTATGTTGACTACTGAGATGATGGTACTATGTTGACTACTGAGATGGTGGTACTATGTTGACTACTGAGATTATGAAACTGTTGACTACTGAGATGGTGATACTAGGTTTTCTACTGAGATGGTGGTACTAGGTTGTCTACTGAGATGGTGATACTATGTTGACTACTGAGATGGTGGTACTAGGTTGTCTACTGAGATGATGGTACTATGTTGACTACTGAGATGATGGTACTAGGTTGTCTACTGATATGGTGATACTATGTTGACTACTGAGATGGTGGTACTATGTTGACTACTGAGATTATGATACTGTTGACTACTGAGATGGTGATACTAGGTTGTCTACTAGGACGGTGATACTATGTTGACTACTGAGATGGTGGTACTAGGTTGTCTACTGAGATGGTGGTACTAGGTCATGTCTACTGGGAGGCTGATACTAGGTTGTTTTTTTGGGATGGTGATACTATGTTGACGACTGAGATGGTGATACTAGGTTTTCTACTGAGATGGTGATACTATGTTGACTACTGAGATGGTGATACTATGTTGTCTACTGAGATGGTGATACTATGTTGTCTATTGAGATGGTGATACTATGTTGGTACTATGTTGACTACTGAGATGGTGATACTAGGTTTTCTACTGAGATGGTGATACTAGGTTTTCTACTGAGATGGTGATACTAGGTTGTCTACTGAGATGGTGATACTATGTTGACTACTGAGATGGTGGTACTTTGTCGTCTACTGAGATGGTGATACTAGGTTGTCTACTGAGATGGTGATACTAGGTTGACTACTGAGATGGTGGTACTAGGTTGTCTACTGGAATGGTTGTACTAGATTTTCTACTGGGATGATGGTACTATGTTGTCTACTGAGATGGTGACACTAGGTCATGTCTACTGAGATGGTGACACTAGGTCATGTCTACTGAGATGGTGATACTAGGTTGTCTACTGAGATGGTGATACTATGTCGACCACTGAGATGGTGGTACTTGGTTTTCTACTGGAATGGTTGTACTAGGTTTTCTACTGAGATGGTGATACTATGTAGTCAACTGCGATGGTGATATTAGGCTGTCTACTGAGATTATGATACTATGTTGACTACTGAGATGGTGATACTATGTTGACTACTGAGATGGTGATACTAGGTTGTCTACTGGGACGGTGATACTATGTTGACTACTGAGATGGTGGTACTAGGTTGTCTACTGAGATGGTGATACTAGGTCATGTCTACTGAGATGGTGATACTAAGTTGTCTACTGAGATGGTGATACTAGGTTGTCTACTGAGATGGTGATACTAAGTTGTCTACTGAGATGGTGATACTAGGTAGTCTACTGAGATGGTGGTACTAGGTTGTCTACTGAGATGGTGATACTAGGTTGTCTACTGAGATGGTGGTACTAGGTTGTCTACTGAGATGGTGATACTATGTTGACTACTGAGATGGTGGTACTAGGTTGTCTACTGAGATGGTGATACTATGTTGACTACTGAGATGGTGGTACTAGGTTGTCTACTGAGATGGTGATACTATGTTGACTACTGAGATGGTGGTACTAGGTTGTCTACTGAGATGATGGTACTATGTTGACTACTGAGATGATGGTACTAGGTTGTCTACTGAGATGGTGATACTATGTTGACTACTGAGATGGTGGTACTAGGTTGTCTACTGAGATGGTGATACTATGTTGACTACTGAGATGGTGGTACTAGGTTGTCTACTGAGATGGTGATACTATGTTGACTACTGAGATGGTGGTACTAGGTTGTCTACTGAGATGATGGTACTATGTTGACTACTGAGATGATGGTACTAGGTTGTCTACTGAGATGGTGATACTATGTTGACTACTGAGATGGTGGTACTAGGTTGTCTACTGAGATGGTGGTACTAGGTCATGTCTACTGGGAGGCTGATACTAGGTTGTTTTTTGGGATGGTGATACTATGTTGACGACTGAGATGGTGATACTAGGTTTTCTACTGAGATGGTGATACTAGGTTGTCTACTGAGATGGTGATACTATGTTGACTACTGAGATGGTGGTACTAGGTTGTCTACTGAGATGATGGTACTATGTTGACTACTGAGATGATGGTACTAGGTTGTCCACTGAGATGGTGATACTATGTTGACTACTGAGATGGTGGTACTATGTTGACTACTGAGATTATGATACTGTTGACTACTGAGATGGTGATACTAGGTTTTCTACTGAGATGGTGATACTATGTTGTCTACTGAGATGGTGATACTAGGTTGACTACTGAGATGGTGGTACTAGGTTGTCTACTGAGACGATGGTACTATGTTGACTACTGAGATTAGGATACTGTTGACTACTGAGATGGTGATACTAGGTTTTCTACTGAGATGGTGGTACTAGGTTGTCTACTGAGATGGTGATACTATGTTGACTACTGAGATGGTGGTACTAGGTTGTCTACTGAGATGATGGTACTATGTTGACTACTGAGATGATGGTACTATGTTGACTACTGAGATGGTGGTACTATGTTGACTACTGAGATTATGAAACTGTTGACTACTGAGATGGTGATACTAGGTTTTCTACTGAGATGGTGGTACTAGGTTGTCTACTGAGATGGTGATACTATGTTGACTACTGAGATGGTGGTACTAGGTTGTCTACTGAGATGATGGTACTATGTTGACTACTGAGATGATGGTACTAGGTTGTCTACTGATATGGTGATACTATGTTGACTACTGAGATGGTGGTACTATGTTGACTACTGAGATTATGATACTGTTGACTACTGAGATGGTGATACTAGGTTGTCTACTAGGACGGTGATACTATGTTGACTACTGAGATGGTGGTACTAGGTTGTCTACTGAGATGGTGGTACTAGGTCATGTCTACTGGGAGGCTGATACTAGGTTGTTTTTTTGGGATGGTGATACTATGTTGACGACTGAGATGGTGATACTAGGTTTTCTACTGAGATGGTGATACTATGTTGACTACTGAGATGGTGATACTATGTTGTCTACTGAGATGGTGATACTATGTTGTCTATTGAGATGGTGATACTATGTTGGTACTATGTTGACTACTGAGATGGTGATACTAGGTTTTCTACTGAGATGGTGATACTAGGTTTTCTACTGAGATGGTGATACTAGGTTGTCTACTGAGATGGTGATACTATGTTGACTACTGAGATGGTGGTACTTTGTCGTCTACTGAGATGGTGATACTAGGTTGTCTACTGAGATGGTGATACTAGGTTGACTACTGAGATGGTGGTACTAGGTTGTCTACTGGAATGGTTGTACTAGATTTTCTACTGGTGATGATGGTACTATGTTGTCTACTGAGATGGTGACACTAGGTCATGTCTACTGAGATGGTGACACTAGGTCATGTCTACTGAGATGGTGATACTAGGTTGTCTACTGAGATGGTGATACTATGTCGACCACTGAGATGGTGGTACTTGGTTTTCTACTGGAATGGTTGTACTAGGTTTTCTACTGAGATGGTGATACTATGTAGTCAACTGCGATGGTGATATTAGGCTGTCTACTGAGATTATGATACTATGTTGACTACTGAGATGGTGATACTATGTTGACTACTGAGATGGTGATACTAGGTTGTCTACTGGGACGGTGATACTATGTTGACTACTGAGATGGTGGTACTAGGTTGTCTACTGAGATGGTGATACTAGGTCATGTCTACTGAGATGGTGATACTAAGTTGTCTACTGAGATGGTGATACTAGGTTGTCTACTGAGATGGTGATACTAAGTTGTCTACTGAGATGGTGATACTAGGTTGTCTACTGAGATGGTGGTACTAGGTTGTCTACTGAGATGGTGATACTAGGTTGTCTACTGAGATGGTGGTACTAGGTTGTCTACTGAGATGGTGGTACTAGGTTGTCTACTGAGATGGTGATACTAGGTTATCTACTGGGATAGTGATACTAGGTTGTCTGCTGAGATGGTGATACTATGTTGTCTACTGGGATGATGATACTAAGTTGTCTACTGGGATGGTGATACTAGGTTGTCTACTGGGATGGTGATACTAGGTTGTCTACTGGGATGGTGATACTAGGTTGTCTACTGAGATGGTGATACTAGGTTGTCTACTGAGATGGTGGTACTAGGTTGTCTACTGAGATGGTGGTACTAGGTTGTCTACTGAGATGGTGATACTAGGTTATCTACTGGGATGGTGATACTAGGTTCTGCTGAGATGGTGATACTATGTTGTCTACTGAGATGGTGATACTAGGTTATCTACTGAAATGGTGGTACTAGGTCGTCTACTGAGATGGTGATACTAGGTTGTCTACTGAGATGGTGATACTAGGTTGACTACTGAGATAGTGGTACTAGGTTGTCTACTGAGATGGTGATACTAAGTTGTCTACTGGGATGGTGATACTAGGTTTTCTACTGGGATGATGATACTATGTTGTCTACTGGGATGGTGATACTAGGTTTTCAACTGAGATGGTGATACTAGGTTGTCTACTGAGATGATGATACTAGGTTGTCTACTGGGATGGTGATACTAGGCTGTCTACTGAGATGGTGATACTAGGCTATCTACTGGGATGGTGATATTAGGTCCTGTCTACTGAGATGGTGATACTAGTCCCTGTCTACTGAGATGGTGATTCTAGGTTGTCAACTGGGATGGTAATACTAGTCCCTGTCTACTGAGATGGTGATACTAGTCCCTGTCTACTGAGATGGTGATTCTAGGTTGTCAACTGGGATGGTAATACTAGTCACTGTCTACTGAGATGGTGATACTAGTCCCTGTCTACTGGGATGGTGATACTAGGTTGTCAACTGGGATGGTAATACTAGTCCCTGTCTACTGAGATGGTGATACTAGGTTGTCAACTGGGATGGTAATACTAGTCCCTGTCTACTGAGATGGTGATACTAGGTTGTCAACTGGGATGGTAATACTAGTCTCTGTCTACTGAGATGGTGATACTAGTCCCTGTCTACTGAGATGGTGATTCTAGGTTGTCAACTGGGATGGTAATACTAGTCCCTGTCTACTGAGATGGTGATACTAGGTCATGTCTACTGAGATGGTGATTCTAGGTTGTCAACTGGGATGGTAATATTAGTCCCTGTCTACTGAGATGGTGATACTAGTCCCTGTCTACTGAGATGGTGATTCTAGGTTGTCAACTGGGATGGTAATACCAGTCCCTGTCTACTGAGATGGTGATACTAGTCCCTGTCTACTGAGATGGTGATACTAGTCCCTGTCTACTGGGATGGTGATACTAGGTTGTCAACTGGGATGGTAATACTAGTCCCTGTCTACTGAGATGGTGATACTAGATTGTCAACTGGGATGGTAATACTAGTCCCTGTCTACTGAGATGGTGATACTAGGTTGTCAACTGGGATGGTAATACTAGTCCCTGTCTACTGAGATGGTGATACTAGGCTATCTACTGGGATGGTGATATTAGGTCCTGTCTACTGAATGGTGATACTAGGTTGTCTACTGAGATGGTGATACTAGTCCCTGTCTACTGAGATGGTGATTCTAGGTTGTCAACTGGGATGGTAATACTAGTCCCTGTCTACTGAGATGGTGATACTAGTCCCTGTCTACTGAGATGGTGATACTAGGTTGTCAACTGGGATGGTAATACTAGTCCCTGTCTACTGAGATGGTGATACTAGGCTATCTACTGGGATGGTGATATTAGTCTCTGTCTACTGAGATGGTGATACTAGTCTCTATCTACTGAGATGGTGATACTAGGCTATCTACTGGGATGGTGATATTAGGTCCTGTCTACTGAGATGGTGATACTAGTCTCTGTCTACCGAGATGGTGATACTAGTCCCTGTCTACTGAGATGGTGATACTAGGTTGTCAACTGGGATGGTAATACTAGGTTGTCAACTGGGATGGTAATACTAGTCCCTGTCTACTGAGATGGTGATACTAAGCTATCTACTGGGATGGTGATATTAGGTCCTGTCTACTGAGATGGTGATACTAGTCTCTGTCTACTGAGATGGTGATACTAGTCCCTGTCTACTGAGATGGTGATACTAGGTTGTCAACTGGGATGGTAATACTAGTCCCTGTCTACTGAGATGGTGATACTAGGCTATCTACTGGGATGGTGATATCATTCTGTCTACTGAGATGGTGATACTAGGCTATCTACTGGGATGGTGATATTATTCTGTCTACTGAGATGGTGATACTAGTCTGTCTACTGAGATGGTGATACTAGGCTATCTACTGGGATGGTGATATTAGGTCCTGTCTACTGAGATGGTGATACTAGTCTGTCTACTGAGATGGTGATACTAGTCCCTGTCTACCGAGATGGTGATACTAGGTTGTCAACTGGGATGGTAATAATAGTCCCTGTCTACTGATATGGTGATACTAGGCTATCTACTGGGATGGTGATATTATTCTGTCTACTGAGATGGTGATACTAGTCTCTGTCTACTGAGATGGTGATACTAGGCTATCTACTGGGATGGTGATATTAGGTCCTGTCTACTGAGATGGTGATACTAGTCTCTGTCTACTGAGATGGTGATACTAGTCCCTGTCTACCGAGATGGTGATACTAGGTTGTCAACTGGGATGGTAATACTAGTCCCTGTCTACTGAGATGGTGATACTAGGCTATCTACTGGGATGGTGATATTAGGTCCTGTCTACTGAGATGGTGATACTAGTCTCTGTCTACTGAGATGGTGATACTAGTCCCTGTCTACTGAGATGGTGATACTAGGTTGTCAACTGGGATGGTAATACTAGTCCCTGTCTACTGAGATGGTGATACTAGGCTATCTACTGGGATGGTGATATTATTCTGTCTACTGAGATGGTGATACTAGGCTATCTACTGGGATGGTGATATTATTCTGTCTACTGAGATGGTGATACTAGTCTGTCTACTGAGATGGTGATACTAGGCTATCTACTGGGATGGTGATATTAGGTCCTGTCTACTGAGATGGTGATACTAGTCTGTCTACTGAGATGGTGATACTAGTCCATGTCTACCGATATGGTGATACTAGGTTGTCAACTGGGATGGTAATACTAGTCCCTGTCTACTGATAGGGTGATACTAGGCTATCTACTGGGATGGTGATATTATTCTGTCTACTGAGATGGTGATACTAGTCTCTGTCTACTGAGATGGTGATACTAGGCTATCTACTGGGATGGTGATATTAGGTCCTGTCTACTGAGATGATGATACTAGTCTCTGTCTACTGAGATGGTGATACTAGTCCCCGTCTACCGAGATGGTGATACTAGGTTGTCAACTGGGATGGTAATACTAGTCCCTGTCTACTGAGATGGTGATACTAGGCTATCTACTGGGATGGTGATATTAGGTCCTGTCTACTGAGATGGTGATACTAGTCCATCTACTGAGATGGTGATACTAGGTTGTCAACTGGGATGGTAATACTAGTCCCTGTCTACGGAGATGGTGATACTAGTCTCCGTCTACTGAGATGGTGATACTAGGCTATCTACTGGGATGGTGATATTAGGTCCTGTCTACTGAGATGGTGATACTAGTCTCTGTCTACTGAGATGGTGATACTAGTCCGTCTACCGAGATGGTGATACTAGGTTGTCAACTGGGATGGTAATACTAGTCCCCGTCTACTGAGATGGTGATACTAGGCTATCTACTGGGATGGTGATATTAGGTCGTCTACTGAGATGGTGATACTAGTCCGTCTACTGAGATGGTGATACTAGGTTGTCAACTGGGATGGTAATACTAGTCCCTGTCTACGGAGATGGTGATACTAGTCTCCGTCTACTGAGATGGTGATACTAGGCTATCTACTGGGATGGTGATATTAGGTCCTGTCTACTGAGATGGTGATACTAGTCTCTGTCTACTGAGATGGTGATACTAGTCCGTCTACCGAGATGGTGATACTAGGTTGTCAACTGGGATGGTAATACTAGTCCCTGTCTACTGAGATGGCGATACTAGTCTCTATCTACTGGGATGGTGATATTAGGTCCTGTCTACTGAGATGGTGATAGTAGTCCGTCTACTGAGATGGTGAAACTAGGTTGTCAACTGGGATGGTAATACTAGTCCCTGTCTACTGAGATGGTGATACTAGGTCATGTTTACTTAGATGGTGATACTAAGTCATGTTTACTTAGATGGTGATACTAGGTCAAGTGAATCATTCTGTTTGGTGCCAAATTGGGTGGTTCTAGTCTCCCGATACATTCTGGAGTAATTGTATTTGGCCTGCATTAAGCTAAGCAGTGGGACATGAGATAAGTAATATTAACAGGGTTAATATTTGTGACACTTCAAGTATCAAACTCCTTTCACCTTGCTAGTTCTTGGCTATGCAGTCAAATGTCAGTTATTATCCACCCACTATCTATATGTTACAAGGATTAATGTATTATTGTCATTTTACTCTTAACAACTTTTCCTATTGTAAATCATAGTATCATATATAATGTTTGCCAAGATAAAACTGAAATATTGTGGTTTTAAGACACTCATAACCATCTAATTAAATTTAGGTGCGTGTTGCATTTTTTCTTCTTTGGCGATACATCCAACGATATTGGGGTCCTGTCACGCCACCTTTCATTCAACTTTGACCATCCAATCATGTGAAGGATAGTATTGACAAATTGGACAAAAGCTTTTGGTGTGTAAATTTGATATTTAAAGATTTAGTAGGTTCATCACCGATTGGTCAGTTGAAAATATGAACCCTGATATGACCCCATGTGGGATGTTAGTGTATCGCCAAAGAAAAATGCTTAAAAAGGGTTACTATAGCGATGTACAATACAACTGCAGTATGTTGACAAGGGAAAGTTGAACAATTGTATACTAAAAGCAAGTATGGGCACGGTATTTTGCTTAAAACAGTAAATTAATGGACATAACGTGTTGGACACTGTAATATGCTGGACCATCCAATGAACATTCCTACACATTATCCTAATTCCGTGCCAACCAATCTGTGCTCTTTCTCCTTAATGCTGTGTGCTAAGCGGAGAAGCAATAAATACCAATCTTATAGTCTTTGGTTGGACTCATTCGGAACTCAAACCAACGATATACCGCACTTGAGGCGATCACGCTAACCATTACACCGTCGATGCAGTTTTTAAAATAAAGAAGAAAACAACTAGATCAGTTTGATTTTTATACAAATATTTTCATCTTTTTTAACATGATATGCAGCACATTGTGACAAAACAGTAACAACACATGAATGATGGCAGTAAATAATTACAGCAGTTTTGATTGATTAACATAATATATAATATTGGTGGGATGTAGCACATTTTATTTTGGATTTCATAAAAACTATAGCACAATCTTACAAATTTTGGCCCTTTTTTTATACACAGATTTTACTGGCATACTTATTGTATGCCTGCTGTTTAACTATGAATAAACAAAAAACTTCCCCTCCATAAATTTTCTGATATTTATTTCAATAAAAGAAATATTTTTACCCTGTTTTTCTGATTTTATTATTTAAGTAGAAAACACTTTTTTGGTAGGTAATGGAAAAGATAAAAGACATTTCTTTCCAACCTATCCATTAATGAAGTTGTGAATCTGTAAACAAGTATAAAACTGACTATCATTTAATGTGTATAGGCCTATAGCAGAATAGGAAATTTCCAAAATGGAAAAAAAAATGTGCCCAAATTAAGTGGATGCAAACAAAATCTTATAAATTTAATAAATTTACAAAGAGATTACCTAATAGACAAAGAAATGAAATCTTAGTGATCCTTGTAGGAAAAAATGATGATGAATCTCAAAACAAAAAGTCACGACTTCCATTAGTACATTCTTTGTTATTGGCGAGTCCCAAACACAAATGATGAGTCCAGGACTCATTTAGAGGAGTTGTAAGTATTTCTGCCTTAAAATAAAATTATTTACCAACATAACTTGAAACAGCGACTTATTTAAATTACTATTAATATTTACATCAACCATATTGAAATAGTTTTACTAGAAATACTTAAGGTTTTTGGGGAGGTAGATAAAATCTTTTTTTAACATTTTTTTTGTACATTTGAAGTGTTAATGAATACAAGATAGTAGAACTGATAGATAATCGGTAGGTTTGGGAAGAAAAACATTGATATGCAAAATATTTTAATATAAAATATGCATTTATGTGTGTCATAATCCATGTATTTATAACAATTTTGTAATTAAAACATATCGAATTGGAAAATACCAAATAATTGACCAAAATTTTTAATTGCAAGAAAAATTCATTGAAAATGGCACTAAAACACTATCTTTAGCAACCCAATTATCAATAAGAAATATATGGATTAGTCTAAAACAGCAAATAATGTCAAAGCACCATAATAACTTAATAATCCTGGAAAAATGAATTAATGGGCAGGTAACTCTTGCAAATAATAACAAAGTGACATGACTTGTTGACTTGTACATACAGTATTTAATACAAAATTACAAAAAAATCTACATAAAAAATAATAAATAATGATACTGACTGATAATGTACAGATAATTTAAGTTTTATATTAACAATTTTGGCAGTTAAAATTCCATAATGTACACATGATCTATAGAGCAGGAGACATTTAGACCTAGACCTTCCTTCTATCACTTCTACAATACAAGTTCTTACATCATCATTTGTATTTTTGATAACTAATATCTACAATCATTTTCTTCCTTTTTTTTTATAATATAATAAATATCTTCTTTTTTTTTTTTTCACTTTCCTATTCCAAATTAAAAAGTTATAAAAGGTCAAATACCAATTAAAGAGAACAGAAAAAAAACCATTCTGAAAATTTAAATTAACACTACATTACAAGTTAATCTTCACTTACAAAGTCAAAGTTTTGGCAAGCTGCTAATTTAAAAAAAAATTTGCTTCTTCAGTTAACCATAATTTTTTTAATCTATCTTGCAAATTCAAACTGGATAAATTCTACTAGTAAATATTCCCTAACCTCACCATGTCCACAAGTCAGTGTTAGACAACCTTATCATATTACAACTGAGATTCATTTGACCTTTTTATTCTATCTAGTTATGTCTTCTCCACCCAGTTATTTAAATTTTTACAAAATTGTTGCATCAAAGACAAAATTAAGTACAAATATATATTTACAATTGTTTTAAATGAGATAAATAATAATAACAAATGTCAATAAGTTTACTCCAAGTATACATAAGGCATTATATGTTAAACACATAATGTATACAACAAATAAAGACAAAAAAATGGAAAAATGTGTCCATAGGACACATATACCTCCCTTGCTTCCAGCTAAAGTAAACAGGGGCACAACTCTAAAATGGAAAAAGTGGTCAAATCTGAAATCAAATTTGGGTCAAACTTTTATGGTCCAAGACCAAAAAGGTCTTGGACCATAAAAGTATAAATTTTAAATAATTTGTATACGGAAAACTTAAGTTATTGAGCGGAGACCAAATGCAAGCCTGACATATGTAGACATATGTAAAACTTGCTGCCCTTGATGCCTAGCGGCAGGGTCATAGCTATGTATCAAATATTATTTTCTTTTCTTTCAAACAAGTAGTCAAAATTATATCTAATACAGAAGACAATTTTTTACAATTAAAATGTAAAAAAACATAATTTCTTCTGTAACACTTGATACAACAGAAAATCTGATTGGAAGCTGTCCTGTGTTATGTATACGATGTACTTGTCAGAATTTGATACAACAGAAAATCTGACTGGAAGCTGTCCTGTGTTATGTATACAATGTACTTGTCAGAATTTGATACAACAGAAAATCTGATTGGAAGCTGTCCTGTGTTATGTATACGATGTACTTGTCAGAATTTGATACAACAGAAAATCTGATTGGAAGCTGTCCTGTGTTATGTATACGATGTACTTGTCAGAATTTGATACAACAGAAAATCTGACTGGAAGCTGTCCTGTGTTATGTATACGATGTACTTGTCAGAATTTGATACAACAGAAAATCTGACTGGAAGCTGTCCTGTGTTATGTATACGATGTACTTGTCAGAATTTGATACAACAGAAAATCTGACTGGAAGCTGTCCTGTGTTATGTATACGATGTACTTGTCAGAATTTGATACAACAGAAAATCTGACTGGAAGCTGTCCTGTGTTATGTATACGATGTACTTGTCAGAATTTGATACAACAGAAAATCTGACTGGAAGCTGTCCTGTGTTATGTATACGATGTACTTGTCAGAATTTTGTACATAATAGAAAATATTTAAAATTTGATGAATTAGAACATCAAGTACCCTATCATACTTTGATTATTTTCAGATGTCGACCCAGTAGTAAGTATCCATTGCATGACTGTGACATCAGCAAATATTGAAACAATACAGAGAGTGCCTAAGTGAAAGGAAAACTACATTTGAGCTCAAATTTTCTATTAAGTTTAGAGGTGACTGTAGTTTCACTTTCGACTTATCTAAAGGACTTAAATTGAAATGGAAACAAGATATAATTTTTTTTTCTTTGTCACATGTTTGTATTTAAATCTGTATGGAATAAACATTTCTACAATTTTACAAAACAACTACGTTTCTCTGAAGCACTAAATCTACAAATAGTAAAAATTGACATTTAAAAATATTAAGAAAAAATACAGATATGTCATGGGTAATTAAATATCACTGATATTTATAGAAATAATATCAAATTATTAAAATTATGGAACCATCAACAAAGAAAATGTCTTTAAAACATTTGACTTGTAGAATGTGAAGTTTGTTTAGCCTTTCTGTTATTAAAAAATTTTGTGTACAAGTTTCATACTCGTATCCATAAAATATTCCAATGAAAACACTGTATTTGCTGGATTGAGTGTTCTGATTGGCTGGGTTTTTTTTGTCAAGTAAAAAAAATCATTTTCAAATGTTTTATGACCTTTTGGCCTTCACAATTTGTAGGACAAAAAATAAATGTTTTTTAACCCACACTTAATCCATAACAAACTTATATCTTCTAGCAACATAAATTTCTACCAATATTTTCATAGAAGACTGCATCATCGTAAGATTGACATTAATACAAAATTTATAAAGGTTTTCACCTGCACATTAAAAACTCTGAAACTGATGAGACTTTGAAAGATTTAGAAATTTGTAATTATTCCATAACATCTTGTACTTCATTAGCTGATCAGTTGAATATATAAAAAAAATCTGCTTATTAGTGATATATATTATTGACTTCCCTATAGACTGACTACTCAGGTTATTATACCTAAAGGCTAAGCTTTCACTGTCGATAGAAACTGATGATATTTGAATCTCATATTTAATCTGGGACGGAACTTAATACATTTGTACCTTACATGTGTAGTTTAACATTTTGAGAACTTTTTAGAGGTCACATGTCAGAATGAGAGGTCGCGAAATTCGTCAGTCCTGTCAGACATGACCAATGGACTGACAAAAGATTGGTATTTTGCAATCGAAAATTAACGAGGACTGTTATTTCTTTTACTGGGACCATCAAACCCATATGCAATTTCGTGAACCCTGCACATTTCAGGATTTTTAGATATAACTGTCTGCATGCGACACAATTAAGAACATGTGTTAATTTGAACAGACCATATTTGATTTAAATGTCTCCTTAGACATAAAAAGGCATTTTTTAAACATTTTATTTCCATTCAGTATGAATATTGTATTTCTTAAGTAATATTTTAAAGTAGATAAACTGTAAGGCACCCATGATAAATTTGATTGCATTGTAAAAGTAAGGAATTCTGATTAACATCTAGGTTGGATGGATTCATGTCTACGACTCTATTGTAATATAAACAAAGATGTACACATTCAATCTATTCTCAAATTTTTCTCTAAACACTCGCAGAAGATGAAATTTTCTATCAACCATCTGAAAACCATTCATCTTTGAAAATAACAGTTTTCACTTAAAAAAACCTATACCCTCTCAAGTTCTCTTAATGAAAATTTTAATTTACTGGTCCAAAATCAATTTCTTGAATTTATTTTTATATAGTTCTAAATAAAAACTGAAATATTTACTGATCCGAACAAAGTTTTACTGGTCATGGACAGGAGGACCAGTGCTTATCATGATGACTGCCCCTGCCAATATATTCAGTGTTTATTTCTTTAAGATCAAGTAATTACATAAAAGCTTACAATACAAGTATTTCTAGATATCGTAAGAAGTGTAGAATAGTTTGATTTAAAACCAGTTGGTTCCATCCGAGTTAGAATTTACCCTGGACTTTTTTTTCAAAGAATTAAATTGTTCCAATATCTACATTATATGTTTTAGTTTTTACTAACTTCTTTTAGCAATAAATCCAACAAATTAATCTTGTTTTTCTTAAATATTTCTTTTAACATAGTTTAATAAAAATATCTTTTGCTTTGGACAGTAGACAATATTAAGGTTTAAGGTTCCTACTACAGTTATAGAAACTACTTCAAAAATAATTTTATTGGGACTATTAAATCTTTTTATCTGAAAAAAAAAATAAACCGTCAAAAAATAATTAGTTAAATATATCTGGGATTTACAGACGATTTCAACAACTAATATACAAACAATATAGCTATACAAAGTAACACAATCTTAAAAAAAAAAAGAGAAGAAAAAAAAACCATGTACATGATAATTAGTTTAGACTAAGTATAGAATTTATTGCACTTTCCATCTCAGCCTTAATTTTGTCAGCGTTCTCAGTCTCATCCTCCTCTGTCAGCTCGTCTTGCCACAAATTTTCTGTCGCGTCAATCTGATGATTGTTCGTTAATGTATCTCTGTTTGAATTTGACGACAAGCCGTAATTTAAACTTTGATCCCTGATACCATCAATGTTGAATGCAGACTTGTACGATAAGTAATTTGAAAATGACGATTCTTCCTGATCAGCTTCCGGTGACGAAATTGGTTCATATTGTGCAAACGAGGAAGTAGATTTGTTATAATCAACATCGTTACTTAAATCTTCCTCTTTGACAGAGTTTTCATCGTCACTATAAGGAATTGTTTGTGTTGAATGAGCATCTGAATTCCGTGAGTATGAAACATTGTCATTTGAGATCGGACCGGACGAGGGAAAACTTGAAATCACATTATCTGCCGGGAGATCGTGTGACTGAGCTGGAAAATATGAAGATTCTGAAGACCCAGTTTGATACTGTTTTGCAAAATAGTCTGTATAATCAGTGGAAATATCTTCATGTTTCATAATAGGTTCAATTGTTTTTTTCGGTGAATTTGATTCTATCCGATGAAGTAAACCTAAATCATCGTTTTCCTCGTCATTTTCATCATCATCGTCATCGTCTATCACAATAGCATCACTTACTGTTCTGTTTTCATTGTCACTGACTTCGGTAACATCAGAATTACTATCAGCACCTGTGAGATCATCTGAGTTATTTAATGAATTGTGATTATAAGATTCATCCATTTTGTTGTCAGAATAGGATTCAAAAGGCTTTAACGTATCATTTAACCGTACTTCTTCTTCTTCCTCTAGATTGTCATCAACTTCAATCTGTTCCTCTTTCACATGAATACTACTTATGAAATCCAAATTGTCCATATGATCATTTCCGTGCAAATCAGCCGTACCATTTTGATTCATTTCTTCCTCCGTTATAGAACTGGAATAACCTTGCCCATCTGATTTAATAACAAGTTTGAATTTTGGCGTGGATGGTCTAGAACTATCACTATCGTAACTTTCCTTCTTTATCAATGAAGGCGGTGGGTCCTTGTCTTTTTCAACTTTAACTTGAATGGTACTTGGATCAAACTTGGAATCCTGTGAGTCATCATACTGAGGTTCAACTTTCAAATACTTTCTAGGCATTACTTCAAAACATTCTAAAAAACAGAAGAATGCAAAAAAAAGTTAAAACAAATATTCAACGAGTACCGTAATCTTAATTAGACACAATCAATCCTTGTATCAATGTTGAAGGGACTGGTGATTTTCACTTCAAAATATCCAAACTTGTATTTATCGAGGATAAATTAAGCTGAAAGCTATTACCAGCGATGATTCTGGGTAGAAAATAAAATAACTGAAAATAGGCTGAAACCATCTACACCCCCTTTCATAAACGTCATTTTTGACCTGTTCTGACTGTGTCCTGCAATCTTCAGAATTTCTTTTTCACAGATAATTAGCTGAAATCAGTTAAATAACTGAAAAAAAAATCATCCCTGTATTACATAGAGATATACTTTTTACTTCAACTTATTCAATAAATAATTGTAACGAGGCTCAACTGTATCAAATTAAGCATTTAAAAAAATTATTTCTGTATTTCTAATTCTGCCTGTTAACAAATGTTGCTAAGGACCAGACTACCCTAGCCCACTTGACATAATTAATTACACACAATAGTTTTTATTTCTAATTCTGCCTGTTAACAAATGTTGCTAAGGACCAGACTACCCTAGCCCACTTGACGTAATTAATTACACACAATAGTTTTTATTTCTAATTCTGCCTGTTAACAAATGTTGCTAAGGACCAGGCTACCCTAGCTCAGTTGACATAATTAATTACACACAATAGTTTTTTATGTTTTCTTACCTGTACAACCTATGATAAACTGTCATAATTAAATATTTTTTATTTTTTATTTATTCAAAGCATTTTCTTGGAATAATGGAAACTAGATTTGATCAGGTCAGCCTAAGAGGCAAGCATGCACAATTAAGTTATGGAAACAGTTCTCTTCAGTATTTTAAAATTTGATTATTACAAAGCAGTAATTGTAAATTTCATAAAATTATAGTACATACAAATAAGAATCTGTGTCGAAATCAGTCGACTCAAAATTTCGGTGAAGTCAAAATTTTCTGATGTCTCATTTTAATCTTGGTGCATTTCAACTTATTTTGTTCCTCTTGATGTGTCGAACTTACGAGTTAAATCAATTTACAAACTTGTCAGCTGCATGGTCTCTGATGTTTATACAAGAAAATTGGCATCCAACTAATATTTGTACAGTATAACTTCTATACTGAAGTCCCAAATAGTCAGATCAAATATATTCATTGACAAGACTTATAAATGCTGATTTGAATGTGAAAGACTTTAAATGATACAACTATAACAAATATAATACAAATTTTACCTGGATTTCTCTTCACTGTCCTTTTCTCCTCTTCCAATGTCTCTTTTAGATCCTCATTCATCATTTTCTGAATCATCATTATTTCAGCCGTTTGTTGTTCTCTCTGAAAAAAACATAACCTTATGTACACTTATTGTTTGTTAGTTGTTAGGGATGTATGCTGAACTATATCAGTACTATTGTTCAAGGGACATAACTCTCTTAACAGTATAAGGCATCACAATCAAAATCAAACTGGATTTGTATTTTGTTCTAGTGTTTATCAGTACATAATGTCTTTTATATCATGGCGGTTAGTTTTATTAGTCGAGAAAACCAGTCACTGACCTGAGAGAGATAGTTTAACATAGGAGACTTTGGAAACATTCTCAACTGCACAATAACTGTCGTTACTAAATAGGCATTTCATAAGTTTTCGTTTTTAATAATTAAACAGATTTTTATTTAACCAGGCAGGTCTTTGGTTCGGGTCATACTATAAATATATTTTTGTAAACAACACTTGAAGTAGTATCTGTAGCTGAGATATTATTCACTATACACATACCATACTTTCTTCTAGTAATAAACCTCTATATTTTTCAAACATCCAATCTTTCTTACGAACAAGTCCTTCCGACAGGTCATCAAACATTTCATCATCTGAAAATTACAATTATTAAAAATTTAAACATTTATTATTTAAAATTCCCATGTAATATAGTTTTAACAGTAGATATTAAATGTGTTTTCTTTTATTATGAGCTGTTATATTTAAACAAACTCCCAAGGATGGCACAGTAAATCACTTCTATATGTTCGTGTCTAAAACATTTTCACTAGCTTGTGAAAATGCAGCAGAAAAGGTAGAATTGCTATCATAGTATCCCTCCACTCCTTTACAAGCCCACCCCTGTTATCAGGCCAGATTTCAGATGCACTGGGGTAGTAAATTACTATTAAATTGTCCTCCTCAAGAGAAGTCACCCCTCTTATAAGGCTACCTTTTTCATTGTAGAAATGGTGGCTTTATAAGAGGAGGACTATTGTATAATCAGTCGTCCTTTTTTCCAGGTTTCATCCCTGGATATCGTTTTATGTTTAAATGAAACAAGAATGTAAAGCAAACAAGTGCAACGCAAAGTGGCATATTCCCTCACCTAAAAATTTGACCTGGTGACCTTGACCTTGAAAATCAATAGGGTTCCAGATTTTCTTAAGGACTAAGTATGTACCAAGTTTGGTGAAAATCCATTGAAAGATGTTGATTCTAGAGTGTTCACAAGGATGCTACAGGGTAAAAATTAGACCCTGTGACCTTGAAAATCAATAGGGTTCCAGACTCTCCTAAGGACTAAGTATGTACCAAGTTTGCTCACAATCCATTGAAGGATGTTGATTCTAGAGTGTTCACAAGGAAGATATGCGGTAAACAAAATTGACCCAGTGACCTTGACCATCAACAGGGTTCCAGATTTTCTCAAGGACTAAGTATGTACCAAGCTTGGTGAAAATCCATTGAAAGATGTTGATTCTAGAGTGTTCACAAGGATGTTACAGGGTAAAAATTAGACCCTGTGACCTTGAAAATCAATAGGTTCCAGAGTCTCCTAAGGACTAAGTATGTACAAGTTCGGTCAAAATCCATTGAAGGATGTTGATTCTAGAGTGTTCACAAGGATGTTACGGAAGGAAGGACGGTAGCATTACTATATCTCATCGCAACTTCGTTGGTGAGGGGATAGTAAAAGACACTATGAATAAATACATAGTATCAATGATACAACAGCAAAATAGATTGTTCTCTAAAAGAATGTTCTGTCAAGATAGTGATTGCTTAGAGGAGAAGCAGCAAATACCAATATTTGTCTTTGGTTTAAGTTGACAAGGGATTGACCCAACACACACAATCCAATACATTGATGATTATACCATTGAGGCTCTGTCAAGTTTTCAAGTAGAATCAATATAAATAGATCTCATTGAACAAGAAGTGGGAGAGTTTTATCTTTGTCAAACTAGAGGCTCAGCACTGAGCTGAGCCTGTGTCGCTCACCTTTCATTCTGCTTTGAGGAAACTTAATACAGAACCTTCCATAGGTGCTTCCCACCAAATTTTGGCTCATTTTGGCAAAGCAGTTTCAGAGAAGAAGATTTTAAAAAATCGACCAATCTAAAACAAGAATTGCCTGTGACAGCCATGTTTGTTAATGGATCAAAACAAAATGAGCAAATTCTTATAGAGGACCTTCCATAGATGCTTCTTACCAAGTTTCATATCATTTGGCCAAGCGGTTTCAGAGGAAAAGCTGCTTTAGAAATCGACCAATTAGAAACAAGAATGGCCTATGACGGCCATGTTTGTTAACGGATCAAAACGGAATGAGCAATTCCCATAGAGAACCATCCATAGATGCTTCCTACCACGTTTCAGTCCATTTGGCAAAGCTGTTTCAGAGTAGGAGAATTATTAGAAATCGACCAATGAGAAACAGAAATTGCCTGTGGTGGCCATGTTTATTAATGGATCGGGACAAAAGAGCAATCTTTATAGAGAATCTTCCATAGATGCTTCCTATCAAGTTTCTGTTCATTTGGCAAAGCGGTTTCAGAGAAGATTTTTTAGAAATCAACCAATCAGAAACAAGAATTGTCTGTGGCGGCCATATTTGTTAATGGATCGGGACGAAATGAGCAAACGTTATAGAGGACTTTCCATAGATGCTTCCTACTAAGTTTCGGTTCATTTGGCCAAACAGTTTCAGAGGAGAAGAATCTAAAAAATCAGCGAATCAGAAACAAGAATCGCCTGTGGTGGCCATGTTTGTTAACGGATCGGGACGGAATGAGCAATCTTATAGAGGATCTTCCATAGATGCTTCCTACCAAGTTTCATATCATTTGGCCAAGCGGTTTTGAAGGAAAAGCTGTTTTAGAAATCGACCAATAAAAAACAAGAATTGCCTACGACGACCATGTTTGTTAACGGATCAAAACGGAATGAGCAATTCCAATAGAGGACCTTCCATAGATGTTTCCTACCACGTTTCGCCCCATTTGGCCAAGTTGTTTCAGAGTAGAAGATTTTTAGAAATCGACCAATCAGAAACAAGAATTGCCTGTGGTGGCCATGTTTGTTAATGGATCGGGACAAAATTAGCAATCTTTCTAGAGAACCTTCCATAGATGCTTCATACCATGTTTCGGTTCATTTGGCCATAGAAATCAACCAATCAGAAATAAGAATTGTCTGTGTTGGCCATGTTTGTTAATGGATCGGGACGAAAAGAGCAATCGCAACAGAGGACTTTCCATAGATGCTTCCTACCAAGTTTCGGTTCATTTGGCCAAACAGTTTCAGAGAAGAATCTAAAAAAATCAGCCAATCAGAAACAAGAATCGTCTGTGGTGGCCATGTTTGTTAACGGATCGGGACGGAATGATCAATCTTTATAGAGGACCTTCCGTAGATGCTTCCTACCAAGTTTCGGATCATTTGGTCAAGCGGTTTCAGAAGAGAAGATTTTTAGAAATCAACCCATCAGAAACAAGAATTGCCTGTGGCGGCCATGTTTGTAAATGGATCGGGACGAAATGAGCAAGCTTTACAGAGGACCTTCCATAGATGCTTCCTACCAAGTTTCAGTTCATTTGGCCAAGCGGTTTCAGAGGAGAAGATTTTTAAAAATCTGTATAGAGATAAATGCATTTTGAATACAGATCTATATTTAAACAAGAGTTATCTTCCTTTAACAGAGAAGATATTTTAGAAATCAACCAATCAGAAACAAGAATTGCCTGTGGTGGCCATGTTTGTTAACCAATCGGGACAAAATGAACAATCTTTATAGAGGACCTTCCATAGATGCTTCCTACCAAGTTTCGGTTCATTTGGACAAACGGTTTCAGAGGAGAAGATTTAAAAAAATCGGCCTATCAGAAACAAGAATTGTCTGTGGTGGCCATGTTTGTTAATGGATCGGGACGAAATGAGCAATCTTTATAGAGGACCTTCAATAAATGCTTCCTACCAAATTTCAATTCATTTGGGAAAGCGGTTTCAGAGGAGAAGATTTTTTTTAGAAATCAACCAATCAGAATAAAGAATGGCCTGTGGTGGCCATGTTTGTAAACGGATCAGAACTAAATGAGCAATCTTGATAGAAGATAGAAGACCTTCCAAGGATGCTTCCTACCAAGTTTTGATTCAACTGGCCTGGCGGTTCAGAGGAGAAGATGATTTTTAATAATCGGCCAATCAGAAACAAGAATTGCCAGTGGTGGCCATGTTTGTTAACGGATCGGGATGAAATGAGCACCTTTATAAAGAACCTTCCATAGATGCTTCCTACCAAGTTTCAGTTCATTTGGCTCAGGGGTTTCAGGAGGAGAAGATTAAAATGTGAAAAGTTAACGGACGGCGGACGCCAAGTGATGGCAAAAGCTCACATTGCCTTTGGCAAAGTGAGCTAAAAAGGGTATATCTATCACAGTAATTCATTTATAAGCAGTCTTAAGTAGAAAACAACATTATTTGAGAATACCTTTCTTAACTAGATCATTTGGAGGATTTTTTGTCTGGAATACATGATATCTTAACAATCTTCTGTATGTGTCTCGTTGATTTTTAAATGGTGTCTCTGTATCTGTATGAAGAGCATTTGCCTGGTCTTTTCCAAGTTGTTGATGAATTCTACAATAAATGAATGGGTCATTAAAGAACAACAACCTGAATGTACTGATGTGGTATATTTATTGAATCGACTGGTTTTGTTGTTCTAGGGAGGTTTCATCGCTAGAAATGTAAACTTAGTCTAATAGGATTTGATTCGCAAGTTATATAAAGACTAATAATATATTGTTGATGACTTCTCTGTCAAAGATGGTGTCAAGATACACAGCTGGAAAAGCACTGTACAATGATTTTTCTTGGACCAAAAAAGAACAATAATAAAAGTGCCAAATTAACGACCAGAAAGATTAACGTGAAATGTACCGAACATGTTAATGCATAATATAGATGAAATATTGTTGAAAGTGGCATTAAACACCATAAACCTATACAACAAACCCTTAACGCTATCAAGCTGATAAGTTATACTTACAATTGATGTTTTGGAATAGCTGCTACTGAAACCCTTTGAACAATATTGGGTTTAGATGGTGATGTGCTGGGATGTTCTATACTTATAATGCCACTGGATGTTGAACTTGGAACACTTTGCTGAAATGAGAAAATCACTACTTTTTATACAATTACCAATATTTTCATTTTACATCAAGTCTTTTTATAAGTGAGTGAGTGGGTGTTGGTTGCTTAACACTAAATGAGCAATTTGCCAGCAATATCATGGCGAGAACAAAGTACATTCAATGATATGATGATGTAGCCGCTACATCAAAATGCCTAACTTGATTTTAATAGTGTTAGTTCACTGAAACAACAGTCTGTGGATAGACATGTCGCTCCATTTGGATACATTATCCTTATTATGAGCCAACCAATCTTTGCTATACTCTATAATCCTATGTTCTTTGCGGAAAAGCAGTATAATACCAATTTTATTGTCCGATCTGACCCGAACAGGGCTGCGACGCCAGATCTACTACACTGGAGGAGAGCATGCTAAACATTACACCACCAATGTGGTCGGAAAAAATTGGTGTTAATTAAAAAAAAAAAAAAATTGGTGTTATTTAAAAATGGCACATAAGTTTTAATGGAACGGTTCTCAGATTTTATGATGTTCTACCATTTTTCTCTCTCTATCAGATCTTTGCATTTCAATTCAGAGATGTCTTCCATGAATAGTTCTCAATAAAAAGTCAACTTGATATCTAATTTGTAGCAAATACTTTAATATTTTAAAATTCATCTTCTATAGTGGTTCAATAACAATAACTAGCTTTGTGTTATTTTTGCAATTTGTGTCACATATGTTTTAAAAATAAAATATGTTTAAGCCAATAATTAGAGCACTCGGGTACTCAGGTCAAATATTAATAGATGACAACAGACACTCCAGTCTGTGTCAAAAACATTTTCACAGATTAGCCTGAACAGCATTTTAGAAGAATTTGTTCTACTTGATTAAGCAAATTTCATGCAGTTTTTACTAGCTGGAACCAATTATTACTAGACTGGGGCTTAGGGCTAGTGGTTTTTGGGGCAGACCTCACGCTATAGCATTATAATACACACAGTATTGTTGTTTAATAATTAAGTTTTACCGATTGCTGTTGCACCATTAGAGGTAACTGTGACTGGATGTTTGATACTTGTTGATTGCTCTGTGCCTGTAATTTCTTTTGCTGCTGCATTTGTGCCTGAACTTGTGCATTCAGTTTCTGTTGATGCTGGAGTTTCAAAAATAATGCCATTTGTTGCTGCTGTTGTTCAGGGGTCATCTTAGATAGATAACCTTGAACTTTGTCCTTCTGGTCTGGTGTCAAGTTCAATGTCAATATATGATTGGCAATCTATAAATAAGAATTAAGACTTTTTATTATGAATTGATAGAAGCAATAAATGTCATATTGATGTTTGCCACTTTCAACAATATTTCAGCTATATCATGGCAGTTAGTTTTATTGGTGGAGGAAACCAGATCTGTAGCAAGTAACTGACAAACTTTATCACATAATGTTGTACACCTCGCCCTGATAGAGATTTGAACTCAAAACATTAGTGGTGATAGTCGCTGATTGCATAGGTAGCTGTAAATCCAACCACCATACGATCACGGCCCCCAATATTATATTAAATTTTAACTTTAACATGCAGGACAATTGAACTGCAACGACAGACTGCACATAATAATGAAAAATGTGGTCATTACCAGTAGTGTGATTACAAACAAAATGCACAGGATTCTTTAACTTTGTTCTGAATACTATTTAAATTATGAAGGCATACATGGCTTCTCTATGACTGGTGAATTTTATATGGGGCTTCTGTAGTCTATTTCAACAATATTTCACATTTGTTTTATTAATTGATGAAAAACGTATAAAAACCAAAGACCTGCAATAACTCTCTGGCAAACTTGATCACATATATTTGTAGAGAGTATGCTTAACATCTAGTGATTCTATGTACTTATAATCCTAATGATATTTAAACCAGTTGTAGTTTATTGAGACAATTACCAATATAAATTGTATAATAATGAAGGATTTTTTAATACTTTTACAGAATTCAAAAAATTAAAATTAAAATCCGAGATCACAATATTGTTCTTTCTACCTCTATACTTACCTTAATTTGTGTTGGTATGGCTACCTGCTGGTTGGCACCCATTAAAACTTTTCCTTGTAGTAAACCTTTGGTAGGAGTTGCCATAGTAACAGTACCACTACCACTTCCTGATGGGGATGGACTTGTACTAGTTTGAACTCCCATCTTCATAGAACCAGATTGTCCTTGAACTATCATTGATCCATGTTGACTTTGAACAACCACTGGATTCTGTTGACCTTGAACAACCATTGAACTTTGCTGATCTTGAACCATTACTGACCCCTGTTGACCTTGAACAAGAACCTGTCCTTGTTGACCTTGAACAAGAACTTGTCCTTGTTGACCTTGAATGACAACAGATCCTGATTGAGGTTGAAAGTTTGTTGAATTTGACTGTGCTTGGTTAACAATGATTGGCTGCTGGATGGACTTGTTCCCTGTTGGCGATATTGACATGATTGATCCATGTTGTGATTGGACTGACTTTGTAGGACATGTTAATGAACTATCACTAGTGACTAGACCTTGAGCTGAAGAAAAAAAAGAGAAAATACACATTAAACACATTTTAATATATTTGTCTTTAGAATTCGAAATCTGGATGATTCTTGGTCAATCTTATCTGACAAAACAATTTATCAAGTAAATATTGATCAAGCCTCTTACTTTTCCCACATGAACTAAATCAATCTTTTCAGTTATTTATAATAAATACTTCCAAATGTTCCCGATTATCTTTAAACAATTGTTGGAATAATTAATACAATACATTAAAATAAAACATATATACATATCAGAAATTATGAAATGTCACAAAATGTAAACGGTTAAAATGATTTTGTAGATGGGAATTAAGGAACGTGTACGACATAATATAATTTTGCAGTTTAATTTATTGACAAGTATTAGTAGAAAACCATAGAAGTCAAATTGTTATGGATCTTCCTTTTAAATAAATGTAATAATGTGTCATCAAAGACAAAACTTTTAAAACAAAGAAGAACAACAACTATGAATTGAATACCGACAATAGCATCATAATTTTCTAATGTTTTTACAATCCTAAAAATTTCACCAATATCCAACAACTTAAACATTCCAAAATTTCTTACATCTATTTTCAGTGAACTGTGCCACCATTCTATGTCAATTCAATACAACACATTACTAATAGGAAACGGAAAAGATTGAATTATAAAGTCATTAAGCACCACTCACTTCATACAAATAAAATCAAACAAAAGTACAAAATAATGATATTCAACCAAGTTTTACGAGATTGACCAATCAAATACATCTATTACAAATACCTGAATGTGAATGAAATTCAATGTTAAAAAAAAAAAATTTCATTTCCTCTAATCTCCTTCAACCATGACCAAACTTGTATTTCAACCATGACCAAACTTATATTTCAATACTAAATTTTCTTTTACAGCAATTAACTACTATTTACCTGGTAGTCCACCAGTAATTTGAGATTGCACATTTCCAGGAGTATCTAACGGACTAGATGACTGTGGTTTAACGCCCACCTGACCTTGCTGTGGCAATGACAGTGCTGGTTGGCCTATGAATGATGTGGTAGCATTTGATGCTGTGTGAATGCTTGTAGATTGCTGACTTTGTGGTTGCATGGGTTGTACTTTAATCTGACCCTTGGTTATAATCTGTTTTTGATATTCTTGTAACTGCACCAATTGTTGTTTCTGATGATCAGTAGGGTCCTTCAAAGATTGTAATTTACGGATTTCAGATTGAATGCTGCGAATCTGTTGTTGAGCTTGCGGTGTTAGTTGAATTGTTGCAGTTGGCAATTTCGGTGCATTTGTTACAGCGGACAGGAAAGATTTTTGTTGAGCGGACACTGTTGAACTGACATTACTTGTAACAGAAGATATTGTTTGGTACATTTTTGGACTGTTGCTAATGTTCACTTGTGAGATCACTTGCTTGGTTTGAGATACCGTTGTAGTCACTGGGGTCATGTTAGCCGTACTAGCATTAACTGTTGATAAAAGGAATGTAGGAACCTGTGAATTCAGATTTTGACCTTGGCAACCCAGGTTTGAATTTGATTGTAAATTGTTTATCACCGACGATGTAATACCAGGCTGTTGTGTTACACTACTGGTAGTAACCACACGACTACTTGAAGATGAAGGAGTCGTTAAGATTCCAGATGCAGTAGTTGTTAGGATACCAGATGAAGACAACCTATTTTGTACTATATTTTCACTGGTACTAGTCTTTTGAACCTGGTTACCATGGGGTTGTTGAAGAAGTTGCTGTATATTTCCAGGTAAAATAACATTTTGTCCACCGATGTTAATAGTCATTGGAAGATTCCCAGTTTGCATATTAGCTGGGGCAACAAGTTTGACCTGTTGTTGACCTTGTGGGCCTGTCACTATTCTTTGTACTTGGGGTAATAGTATTTGCTGTGTTGCTTGACTCGATTGAGGTAAAATTTGACTCGTTTGAGGAGTTTGTTGCTGTGGTATCTGGAGCAAGTTAGACGGAGTTACATGTCTTAACACAATATTCTGTCCTGGTGTAGGTGTTCTTTGAATAATAATCTGTTGACCCTGTGAATTTAAACCCAAAAAATGGGTGGCTGGAGTTTGTTGTTGAACCTTAGGCTCTTGCTGGCTTGATGTTGAAGGGGTAGCAATTCTTATATATCCTAGCCCCCCTAAAGCAGCAGCATTGTTTTCAACTATTTGACCTCCTTGTACCAATGGTGTTGTTCCTGTGCTACTTGATGTAGGAACAACATTAATTTGTGGCTGAATGGCCATTTGTGGCAGATTTTGAATTTGAATTTGATTCGAAGACGGTAGCTGTGAACTTGGTATGATAATATGTTTTCCATCAGCAGTTTGGATCAGTGTCCCTTGAATGCTTTGTCCTTGTTGTTGACCTTGAAACTGTGGATTAGAACATAACACATGTGCCACATTTACATTCACCACATTTGGATTTTGAATAACAGTATTTTGTGTATTTACAAAGTTTTGTCCTTGATTTGGTACTTGGTTATGTCCATGACTTTGAAGCACTTGTGTTTGAAAATTACTAATATTTGAGATCTGTGTATTTATAGGCATATTTCTGATCATTTGAGGCTGTGATTGTGATCCTGTCCCCTGAACTTGAAGCATGTTGACATTTTGAGGAATACCACTATACTGACGTGACTGCGGTGTTAGAGATCGGCTAACATGAGGCGACGATGATGTAGAACCAACATGAGGTGAACTGATGGGAATGGGACTTTGATTGACTTGAGGAGATGGATGAGGCTGTATTGGTATAGGACTAGATGATTGTTGAGGATGTTGGATTTGCTGTATTTGAGGTTGGGTCGCCAACTGAAACTGTCCATTTGGTAAAGGCTTGAGAAAGATCTGCCCATTTAATCCTTGAATCAGCTGCCCACCACTGAAAAATAATTTGCAGAATTTTGAGCTACATTTTTAACAATTATAATTCCTATATGCAAATTTAGAAAATATAAAAATGCTCTTTAACAATTGTTTAGTTTATAATATACAGGTTAACAAGCCATTAACATTAGTGAACACCTCTATAAAGCAAAAACCATTATCCTTATTATTGCATTTCATAAAAGTATGCCCTGTACATGTATTAAGCAACCACCTGTGTTATGTACCTGTTTTGAAGTTCACTCCCTTTGTCACACAAGACAAAATTCACTATCGTAAAAGTTCAACATGCAGAACATCATACCTAAGAGGAAAACAGTTTGAGCAGATTGTTGACCTCAGCGTGGACGTAATAATATACTTACTATCTAACATTGAGGTGTCAAAGTTCAGCGGATCTACAATTTTAACTCAAATTAACTGAGTATCTCATATATAAGGGGTCCATAGGGTTAGGGTTATGGTGTTTAGCGCCACTTTCAACAATATTTCAGTCATATCGTGGTGGTCAGTTTTATTGGTGGAGGAAAGCATTGTACACTGAGAAAACCACTGACCTGTCGCAAATCACTGACAAACTTGATCACATAATGTTGTATCGAGTACACCTTGCCATGAACGGGGTTCAAAATCACATTTTTCCTGGTGATAGGCACCGATTGCACAGGTAGTTGTAAATCCATCTACCATATGATCACAAGGACGACTGCACCTATAAGGGGTCCATAATACAACAAACTGATCTTATTATAATTAGCTATCCAAGGAAAAAACTTATTTAATTGAGAGGGCCGTCATGGTCATGATCGTATGGTAGTTGGATTTATAACTACCTATGCAGTCAGTGCCTATCACCACCAACATTGCGAGTTCCAATCCCACTCAGGCCAGGTGTACTTGATACAACATTATGTGTGATACAGTTTGTAAGTGACTTGCAACATATCAGTGATTCTCTGGGGTTCCCTCCACCAATAAAACTGACTGCCATGATATACCTGAAATATTGTTGAAAGTCGCGTTACACATCATAATCCTAAACCTATTTAATTCAGATGACATGGTTTGACTATATATTGACTTGACATGACAGGTTTTGACAATAAACCTCTACTTCACAAGAAAAACTATGCACAGTAAAACCTGTCTAAACAGAACCCCTTTGGAACTGAAGAATTTGTTCATTTTAGACAGGTGTTTGGTTTACACAGGTTCAAATTACATAGACATTTAGTAGATGTGACTGTAAAGTCTGTCTGGTTTAGGCAGGTTTTCTGTTTACTCAGGGTTTGGTTTAGACAGGTTGCACTGTACATTGTACAAGCTAAATATAAACACAGCCCACATCATTTTTGTAACCAACATATATCTATCCTTACCCTTGTGTCAAGTTAGCTAGATTTGGTAATAATTGTGTTGGTTGTTGTATGTTCTGAACAGGTGCTTGTAGAGTCGTCGTAGCACTGCTATTCTGTACCAATGGAACGTTGACTGTACCCGTCTGACTAAACTGAGCACTGATCGATGATTGACCACCATACTGAACATTAGAAGATCCAGTTCGATGACTACTATTTATAACTGTACTTTCTAATAGTGTGTTACGTGGCGTTCTGTCCTCCCCTTCCAGCGATGAAATGATATCATCTGCCCAATCAAATCCTGATGCCTAAAAAACATTAAAACAAGTAATTATTTGATCAACTTTATGATACAATTAAGATGTATGCTAAAATTAAGTTTCTGTCATTCAATGATAATGTAGTTTCTATTGAAAATTGTGGAATTATTTACTAGTACCATCCACAATATTTCTCCTCAAAACCTTTATAAAACTTTGTCGAAATCATTCTGTTAATGACGTCAGACAAAAGACTGCGAGACTAATTTGATATATTTTCCACAATATTCTTATCTCCCCTTATGATGAGTTGGTTTCTTTAATGATTCAGTCATTTCCCAGACATTTAATCTCATTAAAATATTATCAAGACAACTTGTCCACCATTACTTGTTGACTCAGATATCAAAGATAATATGTAATGTCTTACAACTTACCACATCGCCTTCATGGCCGAACAGATCTGAATGGCTGAAATATAAACAATATGAATTGTTCAAACAATTTATCATCCAGCTTTATTCAAATGAAAAATTTGTCCACTAAATATATACACTTAATTCTGCTAAAATATTTTGCTAGTCTGATTAAAATCAGATCTCTTATTTCCTGAAATGTCGAGGAATTGGAGATCTGAACAAACCCTCTTAAGTGAGTGATTATTAACTTTAATGCCAACTCAGCAATTTTTCAGCTATATCATGGCGAGAACATGCTACTTTTCAATGAAATGATGATGAGGTCCAGTTTGCACTAGACCAACACACTTGCTTGGATTTTTACCATTTCAATTGTAACTTCCGTATTCTTTCCTCATATAATTTGCATAGAACATGCGATTACAATGAAAATAAATGTTCTATCACTCACATGTTTACAAATACAAGCAATTCTGTCTATCATTCGTGCCTATTCAATGCAAAAATCACATGATGCATTACATTGTTTTTCTTATCTGGTTGACATGTTTTGACTGTGCATGCAGGCATTAATTGAGTGATAGAAATGAATGGAATGGAACAACTGTATTATTCAAGTGTGTTTGCTTTGGAAGAATCAAAACATTTTATTTTCACAAAATAAAGAATTAGAAATTAAATTTGCTTTGTTTAATATGTAGTATGTTAAAGCTGTATACTTACTTGATTTCATCTATGAAAGACGAACCATCACCCATGTCCATTCAAACTACAATAAAAATCTAAACAAATTAGTAAGAGTTATCTCCCTTAGACTATATTCCTTTATCTGCTATTAAACATGCTAAAGTGTTGAGTCCTACAGTATTTCCAAAACAGCCATTAATACAAATTCTAAAGTCAAAAGTCAGAATTTAATTTCTGTATAATTATACCTTTTTTCATCTTGAAGTTGGTATTTTTAATAAATTTTGTTTATGATCAAACACAATGATATTTGTACTAATCTATTAATAGTAAATTTAAGCTATAAATCATGTGGTAATGTATTTAAAAGGCATCTTAAATTTTCAAAAATTGTCTGTGTACAATGGGGTTCGTGTTCATGGTGTCTAACGCCACTTTCAACAATATTTCAGTTATATCGTGGCGGTCAGTTTTATTGGTGGAGGAAACCGGAGTACCAGGAGAAAACCACCGACCTGTCACTGAAATTTTTTGCATACAATGTAGTTTAATAAAACAACAGTAGATTTTTAAGACATGAAAAGAATTCCCAGCTTTTGTGTACAGAGAAATAGGGTGGGGTGTCTGGGAACAGTTGACAAGTAATAATCTTGATACACTACTGATGTACATTTTGTACTTACCCTATTGATGAATGTGAATAAATACAATGACAGAATCTGTCTGGAGATTTCATTTGGAATACCTTGGTCAAGTCATTTCTGTAACAAAAGAGAGCAATGTATCAATGTCAGAAAATATCCCTTTTTTTATCTGTTCTTAGTACTTACTGTACCAAACAATTAAAAGGTGAAAACATCTTTTTTTCCCCATATCATACTATATAGTTAAAGTAAGTGTGTGAAGCTGCCACGTGGAAATCAAATGCAGAAGTTGACACAAATTCCTAAAGACAGGTAGATGATTTCCAATTGATTATCAGGGACACTGTATTTTCTAGGTATTAGGACAAATCTTATAGGTTTTAGGATGAATTTACATAATTCATATCAACATGTGTATAATATTGTATATTTCACCATATTTTTACAAAGAAAAAAACGTAGAATATTTGATCAACAACTAATTATCTCACTGATTCTTATTGAAGCCGTCAATACGAGTTCAGAATCCATGGGTCATTCACAAAATATATATGTGCTACATATGCTTGCTTTCCTTCCCCATTTGCCTTGTAAAGAAAACTATGTTTTAAAAAGAGAGGAATTTATTACATAAAGCTGGTACCTTTATTTTAACCACTAATCACCACACTAAAACACAAGTGTCTAATAAAATCTATTTTGTATGATAATTTGGGTTTATAATTGCTCATTTTCATGTTAAACAAACAGGTATATAGACAGATGGGCAAAATTCTTGTCCTATATCGGCTGAAGTCGCCTTCCCTTAACTCCAAAGCGAAATTAAAGTATTCTTGTTTCTTTTTGCAAGTCGCTCCTTTCTTGCAAATAGTCTTCATTTCATTGTAAAGCTCAGGGTATTCAATAAGATTGTATTGAACAGGCTGAATTGAAATTTGAAGCGGCTAAATGATAAAGGGGGGGTTTATCAAGACAAAAAAATCATGGCAAACTTGTACATTTTTTTTGTATATTTGTACGAACAAAATTCCAGATGAAAATTAAATCCCAAATCTAAAAATATACAAACAGGCACCTCATGTTCCCTAGCCAAGGGTTACGATTCACTCCTCTCCTCTCCACCCTTGGCAGATTAAGTCGTAATTCCCGCGTATCTCCCTCTAGCAGATTTATGAAGTTCAGCCCATTTGCATTACATCATTATCAACCAATGAGAACGGTTGTACTATTACCTGTTCGAAGGAATGTAGCCTAAGACTTCAGTTAATGGAGCAAATACTTTAAATAGAAAACAATACCGTGAGGACACGAAATTCCGACTTAATCTGCCAAGGGTGGAGAGGAGAGGAGCAGATTGTAACCCTTGGCTAGCGAAGATGGTTCCCTAAGGAGGAAGTCAAATCTCCCTTATTTTTTGCAAGTGTGGTGAGCCCAAGTTCAAACTATACAAGAGCAGCAAAATATGATACTACAAAATGTATACATGTAACTGTCAAATATATAGTAATGCAATACAATATTATATGTATATCGGTCATATATTAAAAGAAACCCGTCAATCCTTGCCTACTTGTCGTTGACATTTGAGAAGGAAATAATTTAACCTCATAAATAAATCAGCATTAACAAAGTAATAAATTACAGATAATTAAGTACATGGTAGTTGTTAAATGACTTAATTAAGGTTAGATAACTCAGAGAAATAACTCAAGATGTCATATGGTCGAGACCAAACAATTTGCACTTAAGGCCCAATATTTCCACGGGGCATAAGCCATAACTCTAGAACAGTAAGACATCTGGGTCAAAAGCAAGCTTAACAAGCATTTTTTTATACTAAGTATTCAGACAAGACAACATAACAATGATTTATGTCATCATATTGCCCTGAAAAGATTTGCTTCAGACAGACGGATGGAAGAACCAACTACAATGTACATGTCTCCAATCCCTCTAAATCAGTGCCTATCACTACTAAAGTTGTGAGTTCAAACCCTATTCATGTCGAGGTGTGTACAACATTATGTGTTAAAGTTAGTCAGTGACTTGCAACAGGTTTTCTCTGGTTTCCTCCACCAATAAAACGACCCCCACAATACAACTGAAATATTGTTGAAAGTGGCATTAAACACCATAAACCATAAAAACCAATCCCTCCATTTCAGGGAGTGGAATATAAAATTTAAATGTTTAAAGCTCATAGTACATTATAAAATGGGATATAAATAAGTGCGTGAAATTGCTCATTCAACAGGAAGTAAATAAATTTGGGTCTTAGTTTGTGGTTTGTATAAACATCTATTATTTTGGTTCATTATTTAACTTTCATAAAAACATGTACCTAACTTGGTACACACAATGTAATGACAAATAACACGTATCTGTCAATCTAATCAGCTGACTCATAGTCAAGGTATTTTATAAGGTCAAGATAACTAGCTAAAATTACAACATTAAAGATCAACTGTCAAGACTTTTCTCACAACAGTATTGTACACTACTGCTATCCTTTCCTTTCGTTCTTAAATTAAGATTCCAGTGGAAGTTCCTACATTTGTAGTACTTACCTTTGTATTTTAAAGCGGAGAAAATTAAGCATTGAATAAGGTGATATGTAAATTTAAAAAGAAAATCAGTTTGGATTAGTAGCATCATCTTCACATATACGTAAAAGAGAACAGAAAAACAAAAATTGCAATAAATCTTTGTATTGAAAGCCAAATTCCAAATAGTAAAATGTCAAAAAGTTGGGAATCTTTAATATTTACTGCTAAAATTTCTTTGAGATATGTCATATAGTATTCAGGCGCGGACGCACCCCACCCCCCCTCCCTAAAAAAAAGAAAAGAATTGGCGTGACTAGACTGACAATCGCTTGATGTTAAATACGTGATATTAACACTTTGTTCTTTCGACTCATCTCTCCATTACAAGCAAAAGCCTTTGATTACTGTTCTTCATATTGAAGTCGTAACAAGGCCTTACATCATGAGTAAAATACCATACTTCATTGTACATGTACGTACCTTCGATGTGAAACATCATGCCACACATGGTACAATTTTAATCAATTTTGGTTCAGAAAATTCGTCCTATATTTTCTAATTCCCAGGAGCTTATGGGGCACTGCCCTGGACCCACTAGGGGACCAGGAGGTCCCCAGACCCCTCGTCAAGAAGTGCACCCCTCCTAACGTAAAATCCTGGATCCGCGCCTGGTATTCAAGATTTAGTGTGCACAAAAAAATATAACACTCTGATATCTGTCTGACATTACATGTCAAACAATAGATTTTATCCATTTGATGACCTTTTTTGTTGTTGTTGCTAAAGTGTATTCAAAGTTTGTAATGACCTTTTACAAAATACTATACAAAACACAACCTAGTACAGAAATAGTGGAAATAGTGTAAAAGTTTGTAATCATTTGTCATGTTAATTTGTATGTAGTTTACATTGTACTTTGTAATCATGTAACATATTGACTGACTACGTGCTGATAAAAAATATTTAGGTAGTACAACATGACCCATGTGATATGTCCCAATCCAGGACCTACAGGTACATGCAGATTTCAATCAGCTGTCTTGACAGTTATTGTTGTCATTTTCTATTGTGCTTTGAGGTTATTTGTGGATCATTACTTTTAGCAGTTTTTGAGTTATACATATATCTTGAACTGAGTAATAAAATTAATATTTTTTCAAGGGGAGATAATTTTGTGAAAACTATCATTTTGCTTTATTTCATTAAAGTTATTTGTTTTAACATTATTATTTAATTTCATTTTACAATAGAGACAGAAAAATGAAAATGTCTAGCCTAATTTAGTACTAAATTTTTTTGAATGAATATTTCATGTGCAAAGTCAGTAGCTGGGTCTAAGAATTTTTTGTAGGCAACTAAAATTGTTTATTTAGGGAGTTCACCTGGCAACTACAGTGATAATACTCTTTTTCCTCTTTAAAGTTGTGTCTCTATATCCTGCAGTCATTACATTTGCTGTACAACAATGAATAATAAAAAAAAAAATCTTGATTGCACTTCCTGCAAAATAGTCCCAGAGAATCATATACAAAATGTAGCTCTGCAAAGGAATGTTTTCTACCTCGCTCTAAATCTCATTCAAATAAATTTTATATTTCGAAACAATTCATGTACATTGACCATTGTATATCAGGGGCGGATCCGGGATTTCAGTTAAGGGGTGGGGGGGGAGGGTGCGCACTTAAAAAAATTGTGCCGAGCAGAGGGAGTATTTGGGGTATTTCATGTGAAAAATCACGATTTTATGCCAAAAAATCATATTTTTTCCAATTTTAGGGGAGGTGCGCGCCCCCTGGATTTGCCACTGAATATCTATATAGGTATGTCTCTTAGGTGTCTATTGTGATCAAATAAACAGTTCCATCAATCTATATGAGCCCTTGTGTTTGACAATGCTACATTAATGATCTACATGTTATGTAGAAAGACAATATTTCATGCTGCTACCATGACTTTAAAATAGCAGGGCTCACCAAACTAGGCAGAGATTTCAACTTTTTGGTCTTGGCTCAAATCCCCCCCCCCCCCCCCCCCCCCCCCAAGTTTTAGTCAGCCTGTCAGCTTTGGAAGTCAGTATATTTTTTCACAAATAACCATACTTTTTTACATATTCATGCACAAGGAGCTTCTATGTTCTTGAAATTTGACCTATATAGGTTTTGATATTTAAGAAATAAATCGTGGAAGCCAGAATGCGTTTTGAGTTTTAACATGGGTTGGCGGATATTAGTATTTTATCCCCAGCCAGAGACCAATCCATGTTAAAACTCAAAACACATTCTGGCTTCCATGAATTATTTTGATTCTGACATGTCTAAGAGTACACGGTAGTATACTTTGATTGGAAGACAGTAATTTATATTTACGTTTGCGGACAATGTCGCACACAATTTATGCTGCCAAATTCGAGCAGATGATAATTCATCAACATGTACATTTACGACGGGAAAGTCAGTCACATGAACCGCCACATGCGCTAATGAGATTATTCCCAATTGATAAATCGCTTGTTTGTTTACAAAGCGAAAGAAGGACGTCATGCTAGAATTAATATTTTATTCTGAACTTATTGACTATCTTTTTCAAGATCATTTGTGATCAAGTTTGTCGTGGACTAGTGACAGGTCAGTGGTTTTCTCCGGGTCCTCCGGTTTACTCCACAAATAAAACTGATCGCCACGATATAACTGAAACATTGTTGAATGTGGCGTTAAATACCATCAAACATACAAAAAACAAGATCGTTAATTTTGTGAAAATATAAGGGGACATGTGATAGCTGAGAAAGACACATTGAAATATCTGCTAGCTCTTATGAAGTTTCCTTTTGTCCACTAGTCGACATTCCGTGAAGTAATGTAACCCTTTTCTTAGCAAGTGTGGCGAGCCCTAAATAGTATTCCCTAAACAAATGAACCTCCTCTATGTGGGTGGTTAGTGTGTAACAAGCTTGCAGTATGAAGGAGTAAGAGAAAAGACTGATTGGTTCTAGTTAGCGTGCTAGTCTTGTACAAAGCAGACATCATCTTCATTCTTGCCATCACTTTGTTATTAACAATAACAACATACTCACAAGCCCAAAACAAATGTGATACAACAATATGTGATAAAGTTTGTCAGCTACTTGCGGTAGGTCGGTGGTTTTCTCCGGGTACACCGGTTTCCGCCACCAATAAAAATGACTGCCACGACACAACTGAAATATTGTTGAAAACGATCGCCGGCACATTTTGAGAATCCCGAGTTAACATTCGTATTATTTCTATACAGTGAAATAACATCATTTATATAGCCAACTTATCTAAACTGTTTGATTACCAAAAACTAGAAGTAAATCTTACATAAATGAAAATAAGGAAAGGGGGGGTGGGTATATTTTAACCGACCATGTCCAGATTTCTTTTTTTTATTTGGATGAATGCAGAGTAACTGGGAACTTTAATATTCAAACCAGAGAACAAACTGTCATTGCCTAATAGTAATGGTGTAATAATCACATATATTTACAATTCTTAATACTAATAACTTAACCCTTTTGGCCTTTTAATCACAAATATAAATACATCATTCAAGATTAAAGTTGATGGTGTAATCAAGCAAGTGTCATGTCTGAATTGTATTTATAAATCATGACTTGAATTTCAAATAATATTTACAGGATTGGACATTAGTACAAGTATACTTATTATTTTTGTTGACGTGGCATTTTTTTAATGGCTTCTTGATCACCATTTTAATCAGTCATTCAGTGTAAATAATATTACGTAGTAGACATTATTTTTAAACAATTTTCATCATTGTCTTGTCTAGTGGTTTAAGTGGTTAAAGGATCGATGAACTGACTATTTAGATTTCATATTTAGGGTTCAACAACTAGTGGTGATCACTGATTTTGTTATTCAAAACGAAAAACTGTCAAATTATGTGGTTTTACAGAAAAAAAACAAATCGTGTCACGAATCACTGAAATTTGAATACTTTTTAAACAAATAATGCAATATTTGAGACATGAAACCTCCGGTTTGACAAAAGTCACGACAGGTCGTATACTATATTTTTCGTGATCTGGTTCAAATAATAATGCATACAATCAAACATGATTTCCTTGTCAAAATAATCACCTTATTATTTACTTCGTGACCTCATTCCGAACAATGCAATAGCGCAATCAACAGCTCATAACGAGACAAATCAGACCCTGTACACACTTCCCCCAATAATTTGACACATTTTGCATAGTTTAATGACAAAGTTTGGCCTACAGATACAATATATCCCCTAGACCCGACTAATTCCCTGCAATTTTTATCAGCAAAATAATATTCAGAGAACACTCACCGTCATGTAACATGCCTGTTACCTTCGGGGCTTACAATTGGTTGATCATGGTTAAATTTAACCTTTGAACCTATGATCTCATCTTTCATTTACTGGGTTTATTTAAAAAACAAAGCATTATTTCACTATAAATTGTATATATTTTCAGTGTTTACAATTCATTTGTGAACTTAGAACATGTAAATAGTTATTTTGTCCGTAAATGAAGCATACATAGGTGATAATTTTGGGGCGGTATTTCATGGCTTAATTTTGTGACGTAAATGCATGACCTTTGACACCAGAGAAAATGTATTGGTTGTTCTTAGTCATCCATTTATAGGGAAATTGCAGTTAAACCGCGCCCCTCACATACTTACTTTATAGAATTTCAGACAATTGATAAAGTACTTTAATAACAAAAGCATATTGATACAACATATTTTCTCTTTTAACACCGATTTATTACAAAAACACTCCCGACAAATTAAATTGCACACAAAGTGATGACGTGTACACACGGAAGTGGAAAATAAGGTAAATAACAGGTGCCCGTTTATAAATAAAGTATTTATATATAAGTATAAAAGTTTTATTTAAAGTCGGAGTTTTTACAAACATATAACATAAGCTCTGTAGAGCATTTTACCGACATATATAACAATAGACAATTGCCATAGGTAAACAAACCAAACAACAAAACTTAACCTTTACTCTTGACGGAAATAAAATTGAATGTGAATCTGAAGTTAAACTTTTAGGGGTAACAATAGACTTTCAAATAAATTTCAATGAACATGTGTCAAATATTTGTAAAAAAGCCTCCAGGTAATTAAATGTATTAAAAAGAATTGGTATCCATTTAACAAAACTAGGAAAACTTACAATCTACTACTCCTTTATTATGTCCAACTTTAACTATTGCCCACTTGTTTGGCACTTTTGTGGAGAAACCAATACCAGAAAAATAGAAAAAATACAGGAAAGGGCTCTGAGATTTATATACAATGAATACACCTCTAGTTATGAAGACCTGTTATGCAAATCTAAACTGCCATCCCTAAAAGTAAGGAGACTTAGAACATTTGCTTTAGAAGTTTTCAAAATTGTTAATAAGGATTGTCCTGTTTATTTATTTGACCTCATAGATATAAAAAATACTTCGTATTCTTTTAGATATCAAAATAAAGCAGCTTTACCACAGGTAAGAACTACAAATTTTGGTTTGCAATCTTTTCGTTATGCAGGTGCAAAGCTCTGAAATGAGTTGTCTGACCACTTCAGAAAAGACATGTCACTAGACCAGTTTAAAAATTTGATTAATACATGGTCAGGCAGCTCATGTCATTGGTTTGCATGCAAGGCTTCAGTTTGATTTCCTTCCCTTAGTATGCTAGATATTTTTAGTTTAGTTCATCAACTGTGCTTATTTTTAATTTAGTTCAACTACTGTGCTTTTATGTTTTACTAGATATTTTTAGTTTAGTTCATCAACTATGCTTATTTTTAATTTAGTTCAACTACTGTGCTTTTATGTTTTATAATATGTATGTGCTCTGCTTTTTATGCATGTCTGTCCTTATGCTTGTTTTGTTATTTACATGTATGTCGGTTTTAAAAGCTCTTCAGAGCTTATGTTGTATGTTTTTATACTCCGACTTTAAATAAAATTTGTATTTGTATATTATGACAGAAGGCATACAAACATTTGCAGATTAAGACAAACATACAAAGCATTACATAAATAACTGAGAATTATGTCATAATGAAGTATCCTTACTAAAACTAGCACAAGAAAAATAAAAAAAAACACTAGGCAGAATGAATAAGTACACGTAGCATGATCAGGTGAACTAAGTAAGAGCATACAAAGCAAAGCAGTACATCAATAAAAGCCATGCATATATATTAGCCACTAAAACTAACAAAATAAAAATGAAAGCACAAAGTAAAATGAATAAGTATATGTAGCATGAGTAAGAATGAACTGAATAAGAGCACACTTTTAAGATTTACTAGAGCCACACCTGCATGAGCCACCACTCCATGAATTAATTAAACTTTTGAACTGACTTAACTAGAAACCTTCCACAATTCATTGGGTAGCTCATTCCAGAGTGTGGCACCTGCATATCTAAAAGAATGTAAACCATGATATGTTGTTCTCACCTGGGGTACTTATACTGTATTTGTTTTCCTAAAAGAATAGCAACTGTCTTTATATACAAATAAATCATTTAAATACATTCGA
This sequence comes from Bathymodiolus septemdierum, assembly GCA_963383655.1. Taxonomy (NCBI): domain Eukaryota; kingdom Metazoa; phylum Mollusca; class Bivalvia; order Mytilida; family Modiolidae; genus Bathymodiolus; species Bathymodiolus septemdierum. The sequence goes on along the minus strand of OY726526.1, from coordinate 78,437,843 downwards.
CTTTTTTTATTCAAAATTTTGTAAACTTCAATTGCTATTGTTCTAAGGCGTCTGATCTTTAATGTTGGTAATTTTGATTTATTTAACAGGTCTTCATATGAACTACTATAATCTTCATAAATAAATCTGAGGGCCCTTTCTTGTATTTTTTCAATTTTTCTGGTATTGGTCTCGCCACAAAAATGCCAAACAATTGGGCAATAATTAAAATTACTCATTATAAAAGAAAAATATATAGTTAATCTACCTAATTTTGTTAAATGTTTACCTATACCATACATGCCAACCCTACCGATTTATGTGGTAGTCTACCGAATTTTTGAGTCTTCTACCGCCTATCGATTTTAGATGTTTTCCTACCGATTTAAGAAAAAAATAAATTTAAAAAGAATTATCGTGAATTGTTCATATGTTGATTATTCTTGTAGATTTCTATGACGTATAAATGAGTACAAATCCAAATTATTTAGGCCCTTTCCGTAATCGTTTCCCTCTTAATTTGTACCGGAAACTTCCATTGGTCAATTCCTTATCATTAAACCAATCAGAAACGGTATTTAAAATAAAGTTTTGAAGCATTACATTTTGAACTTATGATTCCTAAAGATCAATGTCTGAATGAATATGTCCGAAACGCCAGAAAAAAAGAAGGCTCGTTTACGTTATGACTGACAAATATATATATGTAAAATGCTAATTTCCATTTTTTCATGGTTTTATCATACTATATTTAAAGTTTTGACTACACAGATTTTATATCCAAAATGCAGCAGAATGCACCAATTTGCGTCCTTCTGAGAGAAAACAATTTTCAGACCCCCCCCTACCGATTTTATTCTCTCGAGGGTTGGCATGTATGCTATACGTTTTAATACATTTAAGCTTTTTTTTACATATATTTGAGATATGAGAGTTGAATTTTAGTTGACAATCTATTGTGAAACCCAGCAACTTGACTTCTTTTTCACAACCAATTTTGTTTCCATCCAAATTAAAACTAATACTTTCATTTGAAGTTTTTGAACCAATGGCAATTGCCTGGAATTTATCTGGGTTTGCTTTCATCAGGTTGTGGGAAAACCAACGAATTAAATTTAAACTATCCTTTTCCAAAACATCCATAACCTTATTCAATTCTGTGTCTGAGTATGACAACGTATTGTCATCAGCATAGTTATATAAAATACTTTCTTCTACAAAATTAAAAATGTCATTAAAAAATATTTTAAACAATACTGGGCCAAGTATCGAACCTTGTGGCACACCTTTATAAATATTTTTCCAAGTACTAAAATCTACACAAACTCTTACACACTGTTTCCTTTCAGATAAATAACTATGCATTAAATTTAATGCTGACTTAGACAATCCATATGCTTCAAGTTTTAAAATCAAAAGATCATGAGGTAGACAGTCGGAGACCTTCGAGAGATCCATAAGCACTGCAACTGTATACCGCTTTGCCAAATGAACCGAAACTTGGAAGGAAGTATCTATGGAAGGTCCTCTATAAAGTTTGCTTATTTCGTCCCGATCTGTCCACAACATGGATGCCATAGGCAATTCTTGTTTCTGGTTGGTCAATTTCTAAAAACTTCTCTGAAACTGCTTAGCTAAATGAACCGAAACTTGATGGGAAGCACCTATGGTAGGTTCTGTATTACGCTTCCTCAAAGCAGAATTTAAGGTGAGTGACACAGGCTAAGCCCACTGAGCCTCTAGTTATTGTCATCAAAATATGAGAAGTCTTTAGGTGGGGGAGTGTAACAGGTATGTTCCTCTGCTTAAAGTTATAGGAACTGTAGTGGGTTCATAACCACCCTCCACAAGCTACATTAGTGAAGTTCTCCTTAAGTTCAGTTTGTTTAGCCTTGACTTACTAAGAGAATTAAAGCCACAGGGTCAAAACTCATCTCAGCATATCATTTTACAAAGATGAAATATGTTCCACTTTTACTACTTGCAGTTTTATCACTCTTCCATGCCTTTTCAAGTTCTATTTTTTAAGTTCATTAGTTTAATATGAAAATAAACATTAATTAAAATGTTACCAAATATCTATTTTTTTAACAATTCAATTCAAATATATAAATCCATAGTCTATCACACATTTATGTTTTAAAGGGTGAGTGTCTAATGGCTATTGTAAAGATTATATTCTTAACTGTTGACAAAAACAAAGAGCTGAAATTGTAGAAAAGATGCACATTTTCAAAGTTACTTAAAAACATTATGTATTGTTAGGTCCACATAAACTATGTGTGTATTATCATTCGTTATCATCATATACTAAATATTCTGAGGTTATATCATGTTCATTGCTAGACTGCTAAATTCAAATTTGTTTTTGTTTTCTATTTTTAGAACTTAAAGATAGATACCTGGTAACTGTTTTTGTGAATGAAAATGTTTGAAACTGGGTGTGTTTTATCTTTCAAATGTGGAGAACAGGAGGGAACAGGTAGTGGAATACTAATAGATACAATACATGGACTTGTTGTAACACATGGTACATTAGTAACATCTGTCTTATCAGACAAACAGATGTTTGTATTATCAGCTGATGGTATTTTACAAAACTGTTTTGATACTTGGTGTGTGGATGTTGTATTACAACCATCAAAAGAGGAAAACAAAAATGTCAAAAGATATCAATCAACTGTTTTAAATACTTCTGAAATTTCTAGAACTATAGAAAGTAAATCTGTTTTGAAAAACAACCTATTTTTAGACTATTCAGCATCTGTAATTTCCATTTTCCAGTTGAAAAGACTTGAAAAAACTGTTTCTTTTTTAATGCCTCCAGAAAAATGGGAATATGTTGAAGATTTTACAAAACAAGAGAAACCTGCTGACCAATCTAGATTTCATCCATTGCTTTCTTGTTTTATTTTGTTGAAACTTCATAACTGGAAAAGTTATTCAAGGGATCTACCTTTACTTAGATTTAGCCAATTAGAAAAGGGAGATAATTTGGAAATTGAAGCAACACCCTTTGGAGGGTTAAGTCCAGAAATTTTTCTCAACTCTAGAAGTAATGGAATAGTAAGCAACAAAGCAGGTGGTGTACTTTTAATGACAGATGCTAGATGTGTACCTGGTTCAGAGGGCGGTCCAGTATTCTGTTGGCATGGTAACAAAAGGTAACATTGATGTTTGAACTACATTTGCAGTTATGTTTATATATATATTGTATAATTGTTACCAATAACAATACCATATAATAATAAATATTTACAGTTAAATTTCTTTTTTTGTTAATTGACAAGTCTTTCGTCCCATTTCAATCTGTAATTGGGGGAAAACAAGTTTATTTGCTTTAATGGATTTTTTTAATGATAATTACCGGTACTGATTTTAATATCCCTGGTAATTGTGAATTATGGTTTGGAACTCCCCACAGAACATTACTAACTACCCATCATGCTTTAATTTTCTTGGCAAATTATACATTGAAATGGTAAATTACTTGTTTGAGTAAATTTGGTTCAGTTGTATAAGTAAGTTGAAGCTTTAAGAAATGTGAAATTTTTGACATGGTAATTATGTAGTGTTTTTACATTCACCCTGTTTCAGTACATTGTTTCAAATTGTATCTTGTTCAAAATAAATGTTGTCAACATTTTTGGTGTTTATGGTACAAAACATGCAAAAATTGTTGAGTAAATCTAAATTTATTACTTTTTGCTTTTGTGATCCTATATATAAGACAACATTCCTTATTTTCACCATATTTTAGGATATTTTTCTGTGAAATTCTTAATCCAATGAAGAAATATGTAAAACAAGGATCATTTTTACTAAATACAAAACCAGTTAATGAGACATCATCTATAGGGGAACAGGACAAAAGCCCCCCCTTAGGACAAAAGACCAATGACAAAAATCCCCCCAATGATAATGAAAAGTAAAAGTTAATGTTTTTTTGTTATACTTTTTTTTATATTGATTGTGATATTAGATATATTAAAGTATAAAACTCACTCATATTTGGAAAAAAAAGATAAAAATTAATTTAAAAAAATTAATTCTTATAGAAAAAAATTCTTCACATTTTGTTAGCTCACCTTGCCAAAGGCAGTGTGAGCTTTTGCCATCACTTGGCGTCTGTCGTCTGTTAACTTTTCACATTTTAATCTTCTCCTCTGAAACCCCTCAACCAAATGAAGTGAAACTTGGTAGGAAGCATCTATAGAAGGTCCTCTCTAAATATTGCTCATTTTGTCCCGATCCATTAACAAACATGGCCACCATAGGCAATTCTTGTTTCTGATTGGCCGATTTTTTTAAATATTCTCCTCTGAAACCGCTTGGCCAAATGAACTGAAACTTGGTAGGAAGCATCTATGACATGTCCTCTATACAAATTGCTCATTTTGTCCCGATCCGTTAACAAACATGGCCACCACAGACAATTCTTGTTTCTGATTGGTTGATTACTAAAAAATCTTTTCCTCTGAAACGGCTCGGACAAATGAATCGAAACTTGGTAGGAAGCATCCTTGGAAGGTCCTCTATAAAGGTTGCTCATTTAATTCCGATTCATTAACAAACATGGCCACCATAGGCAATTCTTGTTTCTGATTGGCTTATTTAAAAAAATCTTCTTCTCTGAAACCACTTGGCCAAATGAACCGAAACTTGGTAGGAAGCATCTATGGCAGGTCCTCTATAAAGATTGCTCATTTCGTCCCGATCCTTTATCAAACATGGCCACCACAGACAATTCTTGTTTCTGATTGGTTGATTTCTAAAAAATCTTCTCTGTAACCGCTTGGCCAAATGAATCAAAATTTGGTAGGAAGCATCCGTGAAAGAGCCTCTATAGAGATTGCTCATTTAGTTCCAATCTGTTAACAAACATGGCCGCCACAGGCTATTCTTGTTTATGATTGATTGATTTCTAAAAAATCGTCTCCTCTGAAACCGCTTTGCCAACTGAATCGAAACTTGGTAGGAAGCATCATTGGAAAGTCCTTTATAAAGATTGCTAATTTAGTTCCGATCCGTTGACAAACATGACCACCAAAGGCAATTCTTGTTTCTGATTGGTTGATTTCTAAAAAATCTTCTTCTCTGACACCGCTTTTCTAAATGAATCGAAACTTAGTAGGAAGCATCCTTGGAAGTTCATCTATAAAGATTGCTCATTTAGTTCTGATCCGTTGATAAACATGGCCACCACAGGCCATTCTTGTTTCTGATTGGTCGATTTCTAAATATCTTCTTCTTTGTAACTGTTTAGCCAAATAATCAAAACTTGGTGGGAAGCACCTATTGGGGGGTTCTGTATTAAGTTTCCTCAAAGCAGATTGAAAGGTGAGCGACACAGGCTCAGCCCACTGAGACTCTAGTTTATTGTTATTATCATTTATATTTATAAAGTGTAAATTACAAAAGAAAAACTAATCAATTGTTTATAAATTAAAGTTATTGTAAAATGTTTTTTGTTTGTTATATAAAACGTTAAGCCATTGGGGTTAACAATCCATCTGATTATAACTAACATTAACAGTTCATTTCAGCAACCAAAACTTGCAAACCATGTAAGATCACATGATAGAAATCTTAGCCTGGATTTTAGAAAGGTAGAAATGTATAAGACTAAGAGAAGATATTGGATCAATGTGAAGGGCCTGGGTGACTCAAAGAGTTAGATAGTTGGATTACCTAGCAACTCATGCAGGATCAATGTGAAGGGCCTGGGTGACTCAAAGAGTTAGGTACCTAGCAACTCATGCAGGATCAATGTGAAGGGCCTGGGTGACTCAAAGAGTTAGATACAATGTAGTTGGATTACCTAGCAACTCATGCAAGCCTATCACCAATACGGTGTGGGTTCGTGCCCGGCTTTGTAAATTACACAAAAGGGTGCACTCGACTCACAGCCACAAGTGATAAAGTTTACCAGTTGCTTGCCCATGGTCGGTGGTTCTCTCCGGGTACTCCGGCTTCTTCCACCACTAAAGCTGGTCGCCATGATATAACTGAAATATTGCTGAAAGTGGCATTAAGCACAATAAATAAAATAAAATAAAATTATTATATCATCATGTGAACTAGACTGGCTTTGATAAAAACAAATATTCAATGCATGTATGTAGTGAAAATTGAAGATAATGTATATAAAGTGACAATGACTGTGATGTTCAATGATATAACACATGCCACTAAGTCTGTGCACTAAAATTCCAGAGAAAATTTTGATAAGTCCCAACCAAAATTTCATGAGTCCCACTAGTGCATACTTTTTAAAAAGTGGTGTCCCATACACAGGTGAGGAGTCCAGGACTTGCCCAGAAAAGTTGCAAGTATTTCTGAAAATCTATATATTTATATGAATATTAGTTTTTAGAAATGTGTAAAGTAAAGGATGAATATGAACCAAAAAGGTATTTTTTGTTGGTATTTTTCAGATATCTTGTTGGCATAGTAATAGCTTCATTGTGTTGGAGATGTAATGAATGGGTTGGATTATCTATGGCTTGTACAATAACAGATGTACTTAATTATGTTAAACAGATCTCTAAAACTGACAGTCTTCATATAGCAAACAAAGGTTATAAATGTTTTATTCTATTTATAGAAATAAAAGTGAAAGTAATCTTGGTCAGTTATATGACTGGTTTTTTTATGTATTTAAGTTAAATCTAACCCATGTGTTTACAACCGTGCAACACTGAGAAATTAATTACCGGTAAATCAAACTTTTATATTCTTTTCAAAAACAAATTTCATATTTTTTTTCATTTGTTTCAAAAGAAATAGGGAAATAATCATTTTATTATATCAAACATTTTAGAATTCTTTATAAAAATCAAATTTCAATGTGATGTTGGGATCAATAAAATTATCCCTTCACTTTCTTCCATGCATTGTAACTTTTTGTTTCTCATTACAAGTCTATGGAAGTATGCACATGTTAGACCAATAATAGTATAAAACTGTTAAATACCGGTATAACATTTCACCTCTGTCTGGGAAAAATGTAAACCTTTGTCTCTAAAAGATGTTAAATTTTACATTTTATTAAAGAGAATAATTAAATCAACCAAGAGCATAAAACTTTCTGACCCATGTTACGAGAAATACTTTGATAATCAAAATTTTAATATCTTCTTCCAGTAAATCATTGCTAACATACATTAAAAATGAAAAAGATATGCAGATAATACAAAAAATGAATTTAAGTTTAACATGCAAACTTAGCAACTAATAACATTTTACCTTTTTTTTATTTTATAGTTTCAAGAAGTAATATCTGTAAGATTATTGGCAGTGTTCAAATGATCATAGTTGGTAGTAATTGGGGATCTGGTGTTGTGATTGGACCACTGAATGAAGACACATCTCTTCTGCTTACTTGTAGTCATGTTGTCAGAGAGTCGGAATACAATACTGGTATTTTCATTTGTTAAAATTTCAGAAGACATCAGTGAAATAAAGCTTTGTTCTATACATGTACTGTTTGTTTCCTGTGTGTAAGACAGGGTCTTTTGTCAACCTGGTACGGGGATTTCTCACACTCATGAAAAATATCTTCAATATGCTCTCATGAAAGAATATATTGATCTCAAAACAAGAGTCTTAAATTAGGATGATACAATAAAGTTTTTTCACAGAAGCTTCAATTGGAAGCACTATTATTTTATAACATACCTATATTATCTCCCCTTATCAGTATGTCTTTTTTTTATATTTTATAACATACCTATATTATCTCCCTTTATCAGTATGTCTTTTTTTATATTTTATAACATACCTATATTATCTCCCTTTATCAGTATGTCTTTTTTTATAATTTATAACATACCTATATTATCTCCCTTTATCAGTATGTCTTTTTTTATATTTTATAACATACCTATATTATCTCCCTTTATCAGTATGTCTTTTTTTATTTTTTTTTATAACATACCTATATTATCTCCCTTTATCAGTATGTCTTTTTTTATATTTTATAGCATACCTATATTATCTCCCTTTATCAGTACGTCTTTTTTTACGTCTCTATTGACCCTTACATCATGGACAAACAATTTTCACTCTCCCAACCATATATTAAAAAAAGTTTTATAAATATGAGAAATATAATTTATTTACAAATTTATTTACAGATACACATTATATATGTAAGACTCAGATGGATGTCCAGTCTCTAATCGATGGCCAATCCTCAAATCAGCGTCCAATTCTCAAATATGTGGCCGTTTTTCACTTTCTCAAATCGACGTCCAATGACGTCACTGATGTATACTTCAAATGACGTCACACCCGTTAGGGAATGTTTTTGAAGCAATGATGGAAAAGGGACAAGACCAGATTCCAGATGAGGGGTTCTTGATGATAAAAATGCCTATGTATTTTATAGTTACTGTAGATAAAATCCTATTGTGTTTAGGAGTACTTCTAGTTTAGCGGACCCTAAACCCAACCCTAAAATTTAACCCTAACCCTAACCTTAATCCTAACCCTAACCTTAACCCTTACCTTAACCTTAACCATAACCATAAGTTAATAACCCTAAACCTAACCATTTTGTTGGTAGCAAAATGAAAGGTTATGGGTCATGTGCTTTTTTCATTACAATATCTGACTTCCGTGGTCCTCCAAAAAATAGATTCTACCCCTATTGATAATATTAAAGAATGGGAAAATGCTTAAAAACACACACACACACACACACACACAAACAGATTAGAAAAACAAAACTGTCGTTACAATTATTTTTGATGGCAAACTTTGATCGTGTAAACGGGCCTATAGATATGAGAGTTTTGAAAGGACGCCGATTTGAGATTATTCTAAAATTGGACCGTGATTTGAGATAATGACGTCAGTGGACACCGATTTGAGGAGTGCACATCGATTAGAGACTGGACGTCGATCTGAGTCTATCATATATAACAGAATATTGTTTTCTTAACTAACCTTTTCTTACTTATCCATTTTACATGTGGAATGTCTAACACCTAATACAGTAAAACTTGTCTAAGCTGAACCCCTTTGGGACTGAAGGTTTACTCAGGGTTCTGTTTAGGCAGGTTTTTGGTTTACTCCGGGTTCTGTTTAGACAGGTTTTTGGTTTACTCAGGGTTCTGTTTAGGCAGGTTTTCGGTTTACTCCAGGTTCTGTTTAGACAGGTTTTCGGTTTACTCCAGGTTCTGTTTAGACAGGTTTTTGGTTTACTCAGGGTTCTGTTTAGGCAGGTTTTCGGTTTACTCCAGGTTCTGTTTAGACAGGTTTTTGGTTTACTCCAGGTTCTGTTTAGACAGGTTTTTGGTTTACTCTGGGTTCTGTTTAGGCAGGTTTTTGGTTTACTCCAGGTTCTGTTTAGGCAGGTTTTCGGTTTACTCCAGGTTCTGTTTAGACAGGTTTTTGGTTTACTCAGGGTTCTGTTTAGACAGGTTTCACTATATGTATATTTAATGTTGTAGTCACAGTTAAATAGTAATAAAATAAAAAACAAAAAATACCACATCGTCAGAGCAATTCTAAAAACTAATCAGAAATCGTAGAAACAGAGTTAATATACAATTTACATACATTGTCGGAAAATATATAATTTATTTGTACAAGATTTAGAAAGAGGTAGAACAGCGAACCTTTGGAAAGCTTTTCTAGCCTGTTTCGCAGCGAGTGCAAATTAATTTGATATTTAACGACAATGTACATATATTGTGTTTATCCTGCAATATCAAAAAGTCCAAAGCACCTAAAAATAGCTGAAACAAGTGTTGTTCTAATAGTTTTCGATGCTGTCAATTGTGACGTCAGCGCTTATTCTGTTACCGTTTCTTTCTGTTGCTCTATATGAATCAGGTACCAGAAATGATTTATTAAGTCCCAGACCTAATAACAGTGAAGTTTACTTGACCTCCTTTATTATAGTACTCAAAATCACACAATTACAGAATAAATATTGATATTGTAACACACATTATATGAACGCTTTAAAATACTTTCCTGACTTGGTTTAAGCGACCCAATATAAAGAGGTGCTGTTAAACTAGTTTATGACCCAAACACAATAATCTCATTGTCTCAGTGAAACTGTTCATACATAGTATTCATATTTAATTTCAGTAAAGGTCAAGTTTACAGACAAACAAAGACCAGTAAAGGCAATAGTGATATACAAAACACCTTCAGAGGGACAGTTTGACATAGCATTACTATCTGTACCAAACAGTAAACTTACCACCATTCCATTACTGACTTCACCAGTGTCACAGGGTAAGAGTTGATCTTTTATCAGACTGCATTCTTTGACAGATTCTCACCAAATTTAATCATGGTTTGTACTAGCCTCATTTTATTTGAGAGATATATATGCTTCAGGACATGAAGTGTCAAAATATTTGTATTCCAACTATGGTAAATATTGTGGAAAACTGTCAGATAAATAATTTTTTGGAAGAGTACCTAGCAAAGGTACATTATTTGAACTAAAAGAAAAATAGCTCTGACATGGAACAATTTGATTTCAAAATACAAAATGTATTTGAATTTCAACTTTTGTAAATATTTTGGAAGGCTCTCAGACCTATTATTTTTAGAAAAGTACCTATCAACCAAGAAGATGGGAGGGTTTGGATGCCATTAACTGGTTTAACCTCATCACATTTGTGTGCTTGTCCCAAGAAGATGGGAGGGTGTGAATGCCATTAACTGGTTTAACCTCATCACATTTTTGTGCTTGTCCTAAGAAGATGGGAGAGTTTGGATGCCATTAACTGGTTTAACCTCATCACATTTTTGTGCTTGTCCTAAGAAGATGGGAGGGTTTGGATGCCATTAACTGGTTTAACCTCATCACATTTTTGTGCTTGTCCCAAGAAGATGGGAGGGTTTGGATGCCATTAACTGGTTTAACCTCATCACATTTTTGTGCTTGTCCCAAAAGATGGGAGGGCTTGGATGCCATTAACAGGTTTAACCTCATCACATTTTTGTGCTTGTCCTAAGAAGATGGGAGGGTTTGGATGCCATTAACTGGTTTAACCTGATCACATTTTTGTGCTTGTCCCAAGAAGATGGGAGGGTTTGGATGCCATTAACTGGTTTAACCTCATCACATTTTTGTGCTTGTCCTAAGAAGATTGGAGGGTTTGGATGCCATTAAGTGGTTTAACCCCATCACATTTTTGTGCTTGTCCTAAGAAGATTGGAGGGTTTGGATGCCATTAACTGGTTTAACCTCATCACATTTTTGTGCTTGTCCTAAGAAGATGGGAGGGTTTGGATGCCATTAACTGGTTTAACCTCATCACATTTTTGTGCTTGTCCTAAGAAGATTGGAGGGTTTGGATGCCATTAACTGGTTTAACCTCATCACATTTTTGTGCTTGTCCTAAGAAGATGGGAGGGTTTGGATGCCATTAACTGGTTTAACCTCATCACATTTTTGTGCTTGTCCTAAGAAGATGGGAGGGTTTGGATGCCATTAACTGGTTTAACCTCATCACATTTGTGTGCTTGTCCCAAGAAGATGGGAGGGTTTGGATGCCATTAACTGGTTTGACCTCATCACATTTGTGTGCTTGTCCTAAGAAGATTGGAGGGTTTGGATGCCATTAACTGGTTTAACCTCATCACATTTGTGTGCTTGTCCTAAGAAGATGGGAGGGTTTGGATGCCATTAACTGGTTTAACCTCATCACATTTGTGTGCTTGTCCTAAGAAGATTGGAGGGTTTGGATGCCATTAACTGGTTTAACCTCATCACATTTTTGTGCTTGTCCTAAGAAGATGGGAGGGTTTGGATGCCATTAACTGGTTTAACCTCATCACATTTGTGTGCTTGTCCTAAGAAGATTGGAGGGTTTGGATGCCATTAACTGGTTTAACCTCATCACATTTGTGTGCTTGTCCTAAGAAGATGGGAGGGTTTGGATGCCATTAACTGGTTTAACCTCATCACATTTTTGTGCTTGTCCTAAGAAGATTGGAGGGTTTGGATGCCATTAAGTGGTTTAACCTCATCACATTTGTGTGCTTGACCTAAGAAGATTGGAGGGTTTGGATGCCATTAAGTGGTTTAACCTCATCACATTTTTGTGCTTGTCCTAAGAAGATGGGAGGGTTTGGATGCCATTAACTGGTTTAACCTCATCACATTTTTGTGCTTGTCCTAAGAAGATTGGAGGGTTTCGATGCCATTAACTGGTTTAACCTCATCACATTTGTGTGCTTGACCTAAGAAGATTGGAGGGTTTGGATGCCATTAACTGGTTTAACCTCATCACATTTTTGTGCTTGTCCTAAGAAGATGGGAGGGTTTGGATGCCATTAACTGGTTTAACCTCATCACATTTTTGTGCTTGTCCTAAGAAGATGGGAGGGTTTGGATGCCATTAACTGGTTTAACCTCATCACATTTGTGTGCTTGTCCTAAGAAGATTGGAGGGTTTGGATGCCATTAACTGGTTTAACCTCATCACATTTGTGTGCTTGTCCTAAGAAGATGGGAGGGTTTGGATGCCATTAAGTGGTTTAACCTCATCACCTTTTTGTGCTTGTCCTAAGAAGATTGGAGGGTTTCGATGCCATCAAGTAGTTTAACCTCATCACATTTTTGTGCTTGTCCTAAGAAGATTGGAGGGTTTCGATGCCATTAAGTGGTTTAACCTCATCACATTTTTGTGCTTGTCCTAAGAAGATTGGAGGGTTTGGATCCCATTAAATGGTTTCACCCCGTCACATTTTTGTGCTTGTCCTAAGAAGATTGGAGGGTTTGGATGCCATTAAGTGGTTTAACCTCATCACATTTTTGTGCTTGTCCTAAGAAGATGGGAGGGTTTGGATGCCATTAACTGGTTTAACCTCATCACATTTTTGTGCTTGTCCTAAGAAGATGGGAGGGTTTGGATGCCATTAACTGGTTTAACCTCATCACATTTTTGTGCTTGTCCTAAGAAGATTGGAGGGTTTGGATGCCATTAAGTGGTTTAACCTCATCACATTTTTGTGCTTGTCCTAAGAAGATGGGAGGGTTTGGATGCCATTAAGTGGTTTAACCTCATCACATTTTTGTGCTTGTCCTAAGAAGATGGGAGGGTTTGGATGCCATTAACTGGTTTAATCCCATCACATTTTTGTGCTTGTCCTAAGAAGATGGGAGGGTTTGGATGCCATTAAATGGTTTAACTTCATCACATTTTTGTGCTTGTCCTAAGAAGATTGGAGTGTTTGGATGCCATTAATTGGTTTAACCTCATCACATTTTTGTGCTTGTCCTAAGAAGATTGGAGTGTTTGGATGCCATTAATTGGTTTAACCTCATCACATTTTTGTGCTTGTCCTAAGAAGATTGGAGGGTTTGGATGCCATTAACTGGTTTAACCTCATCACATTGTTGTGGTTGTCCTAAGAAGATGGGAGGGTTTGGATCCCATTAATTGGTTTAACCTCATCACATTTTTGTGCTTGTCCTAAGAAGATGGGAGTGTTTGGATGCCATTAATTGGTTTAACCTCATCACATTTTTGTGCTTGTCCTAAGAAGATTGGAGGGTTTGGATGCCATTAACTGGTTTAACCTCATCACATTGTTGTGGTTGTCCTAAGAAGATGGGAGGGTTTGGATCCCATTAATTGGTTTAACCTCATCACATTTTTGTGCTTGTCCTAAGAAGATGGGAGTGTTTGGATGCCATTAATTGGTTTAACCTCATCACATTTTTGTGCTTGTCCTAAGAAGATTGGAGGGTTTGGATGCCATTAACTGGTTTAACCTCATCACATTGTTGTGGTTGTCCTAAGAAGATGGGAGGGTTTGGATCCCATTAATTGGTTTAACCTCATCACATTTTTGTGCTTGTCCTAAGAAGATGGGAGTGTTTGGATGCCATTAATTGGTTTAACCTCATCACATTTTTGTGCTTGTCCTAAGAAGATGGGAGGGTTTGGATGCCATTAACTGGTTTAACCTCATCACATTTTTGTGCTTGTCCTAAGAAGATTGGAGGGTTTGGATGCCATTAAGTGGTTTAACCTCATCACATTTGTGTGCTTGTCCTAAGAAGATTGGAGGGTTTGGATGCCATTAATTGGTTTAACCTCATCACATTTTTGTGCTTGTCCTAAGCCAGGGCCTAGATTTCCAACGTCATTTATTGTTGTGTTTTTTATGTTCAGTGAGTTTAAGATGAGAGGTGGTTTTTCGTTTTGTTTATATTGGTGGAATTGATGACCAACACTGTTTATTCTTTCTTTTCATATTTTCTGGAATCAGAAGAGCAATATAGTAGCTGTGACATGGAACAATTGAATTTCAAAATATTTGAATGGAGACCAGACTTTGATAACTAAGGAGATATTGACTGTATCAGTCTATTTATAGATAACACATGTTTATTTTAGGAGATATTGACTGTATCAGTCTATATATAGATATCACTTGTTTATTTTAGGAGATATTGACTGTATCAGTCTATAAATAGATATCACATGTTTATTTTAGGAGATATTGACTTTATCAGTCTATATATAGATATCACATGTTTATTTTAGGAGATATTGACTGTATCAGTCTATATATAGATATCACTTGTTTATTTTAGGAGATATTGACTGTATCAGTCTATAAATAGATATCACATGTTTATTTTAGGAGATATTGACTGTATCAGTCTATATATAGATATCACATGTTTATTTTAGGAGATATTGACTGTATCAGTCTAAATATAGATATCACTTGTTTATTTTAGGAGATATTGACTGTATCAGTCTATATATAGATATCACATGTTTATTTTAGGAGATATTGACTGTATCAGTCTATATATAGATATCACATGTTTATTTTAGGAGATATTAACTGTATCAGTCTATATATGGATATCACATGTTTATTTTAGGAGATATTGACTGTATCAGTCTAAATATAGATATCACTTGTTTATTTAGGAGATATTGACTGTATCAGTCTATATATACCGGTAGATATCACTTGTTTATTTTAGGAGATATTGACTGCATCAGTCTATATATAGATATCACTTGTTTATTTTAGGAGATACTGTGTATGTTATAGGCCATGCCATATTTGGAGAAGATAAGAATTTAGAACCAACAATAACATCTGGTATAATATCTAAGGTTACCAGGAGCAACAATGTTCCTGTTATGATACAGGTATCAAGAGAATTATTTATTAGTTTACATTAATTACCAATCTATTTCTAGTATCAAACAGACTAAATAGATATTAATTGATAATTTGTTTGACTTTGTACTGTATATGCTGGATATTTAGCTTTATTATAACTACCATGTTTACTAGTGAAGCAGGAACTGCCTACCCTTCCGCAGCCCCTGAGTTCACCATGGTTTTGTTTGGTTTGTGTTGTTCAATCTTTAACATTTCTGTGTAGTGTTTTGTGGATTATTTATGTCTTCAAACCTTTCATAATGATGGACAATATAATTAAGATTAGATGTTTGTTGTACAAATGTATCTCATAAATTATTTTTTTGTATCTAGCAATATCCTGTTTGGGGTCACTCATGTTCAGGGTTCATATTTTCACCAGACCAATGAGTGATGAGCCTACTAAATCTTAAGGTATTAATATTGAGCATACTCTGAGAACTGTTGTCTAAACACTGAAAACTGTTGTTTGATTGTTGGCAATATATTTAACTGTCTTGTATATGATTTGACGGTCAGTGATCAATAAAAGGTTAGCTGATATGATCCCATGCAGGATGTCATTAGATGTTAATGTATCTTGTTTTATTCAGACAACTTGTGCTGTCCATGCAGGTGCTAGTGGTGGAGCTGTGGTTGACAAGTATGGACGACTTGTTGGTATAGCTGTCAGTAATGCCAAGTAAGTTATTTAGATCTTTCTTTTTAGAGAGAAAAATATAAACATGAAATGTCCAACACTAAAACATTATCATAACTCGATTATATGATCCCTAGAATAACTGTTACCTGTAGTACTTTTTATGTCTCCCTGAAACCTATAAAAAAAAAACCATGACAAGTACAATATGGGTGTGGTTATAAGGGGAGATAAACCATAAGTGATATAATATGTTACGTATACAGAACTTAAATGATGTAAGAAAAAATATGATTGTGTATAAATATATACTATCGTTGATTTGTTGTGTATAAATATATACTATCGTTGATATGTTGTGTATAAATATATACTATCGTTGATTTGTTGTGTATAAATATATACTATCGTTGATTTGTTGTGTATAAATATATACTATTGTTGATTTGTTGTGTATAAATATATACTATCGTTGATTTGTTTTGTGAGAATGGATTTCTTATATTAATATCACATAAAGTGTGAGAGGCTAGATAGGATGAGAACTCCATTGTGAGCAGAACAAATCAATGATGGTATGTTTATCAAGAATTTGTTAAAGTCAGTGATGTCAATGTAACGTCAAGTTAGAAATCAATGATAACATGTTTATTTAAGGCTTGTCTATTGATATTATGTTGTGTAAAGAATAAAGATCAAAATTTAAATGGGCCGTTGTGGGCGTGATCGTATGGTAGTTGGATTTACAACTACCTATGCAATTAATGCCTATCACCACTAATGTTGTGAGTTCGAATCTCGATCAGGGCGATAAAAAATCCAACTCTGCGTGTTAGTCTAGAACAAAGCGGACCTCGTCATCATCATCTCATTGAAAATTAACTTGTTCTCGCCATGATATAGCTGAAAAATTGCTGAGTTGGCGTTAAACAATAATCACTCACTCACGATCAGGGCGATGTGTACAACATTATGTAATCAAGTTTGTCAGTGACTTGCGGCAGGTCAGTGGTTTTCTCCAGGTCCTCCGGTTTCCTCCACCAATAAAACTGACTGCCACGATATAGCTGAAATATTGTTGAAAGTGGCGTTAAACACCATAAAACCAAACCATCAAGCTTTACAAATTATTGACAGAGGGAGATAATCTGTTAAAGTCATATAATATCACTTCACACTACCAGTTTACAATTGTTTGATGTGCATTATATTTTTATTCTTTAAACCATTTAATCAACTTTTGTACAATTTAATTCAGGGATACAGTATCCAAGGCTAGTTATCCCCACGTCAACATGTGTGTTCCCATGGAAACTGTTCTACCAACATTAAAAAGCTACATGTTAACAAAAGGTATGTTAATTGATTATTATAGCCAACAAAGCAACAAGTCCTGGTCATTATTATAACATTTTAACATTGTGGTTGCCATCATGACATAATAATCGTTATGGATGTCTGTGTCACAGATCAACATTGATGTTTTCTGTTTGTTGTAGCCAAATCCTGTCCTTTCCTTGTTCATGATTTATCGCTAGATTTTTAACAGAATTAACATGATTGGTTCCACTAGTGGAGCAGGAACTGCTTACCCTTCTGAAGTATGAATTCACGCCTGGTTTTTTATACCAGAAAATTTGTATTCAGTGATTAACCTACTTTACTATAATATGTATTGTTGTATTTCTTACATTTGAAAAGAGGCCCCGGGTGGCTGAATGAGTTAGGTAGTTGTAGGGCCCGGGTGGCTGAATGAGTTAGGTAGTTGTAGGGCCCGGGTGGCTCAATGAGTTAGGTAGTTGTAGGGCCCGGGTGGCTGAATGAGTTAGGTAGTTGTAGGGCCCGGGTGGCTGAATGAGTTAGGTAGTTGTAGGGCCCGGGTGGCTGAATGAGTTAGGTAGTTGTAGGGCCCAGGTGGCTCAATGAGTTAGGTAGTTGTAGGGCCTGGGTGGCTGAATGAGTTAGGTAGTTGTAGGGCCCGGGTGGCTGAATGAGTTAGGTAGTTGTAGGGCCCGGGTGGCTGAATGAGTTAGGTAGTTGTAGGGCCTGGGTGGCTGAATGAGTTAGGTAGTTGTAGGACCCGGGTGACTGAATGAGTTAGGTAGTTGTAGGGCCTGGGTGGCTCAATGAGTTAGGTAGTTGTAGGGTCCGGGTGGCTGAATGAGTTAGGTAGTTGAAGGGCCCGGGTGGCTGAATGAGTTAGGTAGTTGTAGGGCCCGGGTGGCTGAATGAGTTAGGTAGTTGTAGGGCCCGGGTGGCTGAATGAGTTGGGTAGTTGTAGGGCCCGGGTGGCTGAATGAGTTAGGTAGTTGTAGGGCCCGGGTGGCTGAATGAGTTAGGTAGTTGTAGGGCCTGGGTGGCTGAATGAGTTAGGTAGTTGTAGGACCCGGGTGGCTGAATGAGTTAGGTAGTTGTAGGGCCCGGGTGGCTGAATGAGTTAGGTAGTTGTAGGCCCCGGGTGGCTGAATGAGTTAGGTAGTTGTAGGGCCCAGGTGGCTGAATGAGTTAGGTAGTTGTAGGCCCCGGGTGGCTGAATGAGTTAGGTAGTTTATGTAACAACTCATACAAGCCTATCACCAATACGGCGTGAGTTCGCACCCGGCTTTGTAAATTACAAAAAAGGGTGCACTCGACTTGCAGTTGCAAGTGATAAAGTTTACCAGTTGCTTGCCCATGGTCGATGGTTCTCTCCGGGTACTCCGGCTTCTTCCACCACTAAAGCTGGTCGCCATGATATAGCTGAAATATTGATGAAAGTGGCGTTAAACACAATAAATCAAATCAAATCAAATCCATTTGAAAAATGTAAAAGATATGTGTATATTGAGGCTTTCATGAAATGATACATGATCAAAAGACATATAATGTATTAGATCTAAAAATAATAAAACAATTGATGTTCTATTTATAGATGTTAGTGTATTAAAACATCTTCATCTGAACAACAAAAATGTACAGAGGTTATGGTCATTAGAAAAAATTATGACAGGTAAGAAGATTTAAAAATAAATGACAGGTAAAATTCTCCAATTTACATATGATATTTTGACCCCGGGTACCATGGGGTTCGAAATACCATACGACACCGGTAATAAATGAAGAATGTATAGTAGTCTTGTCTTGGAGAATGTCAGTTGAAAATTCCGTATTTTGAAGCTCCAAGATCGTTATAAAATTTCCTGTGCGGTTTCGAGTGGTCTATATGGAATGTGTATGTAATGGGTCACACAGGTTTTGGTTTGAATAATCGTATTCATCTGTAAAAATCCAAAAGTTTGAAGGTCGATTTTGCTTGTGACCTGCACATTTTTTTTTTTTTTTTTTTTTTAAATGACAGGTTACCCGACAGGACTCTATGAAGGAAGTAGAGAGCTTCCTAATGACAGACCTCAATACAGGATAGAGTAAGATTCAGTATTTGCCAGATACTGAAAAAAAAATATAGTGAAACCTGTCATAGCCAAACCTGTCATAGCCAAACCTCCTTTGAACCAGCTTATGTTTTTGGAATAAACAGGTGTCTGGTTTATATGTTAAATTAACAAAGATTTCCTACATTTGGGACTTAATTTAAAGTTTGGTTAATACATAATTCTGGTTTAGTTAAGGTGTCGTTTAGACAGGTTGTACTGTAATAAGAAGAGTAAACGTTAGGTTTATGGTGTTTGACACCACTTTCAACAATATTTCAGATATATCATGGCCGTTAGTTTTATTGGTGGAGGAAACTGGAGTACCAGGAGAAAACCACCGACCTGCCACATGTCACTGACAAACTTTATCACATAAAGCTGTATCAAATACACCTCGTCATGAGCGGCATTTGAACTCACAACTTTGGTGGTGATATAGGCACATATTGCACAGGTTGTTGTAAATCCAAAGACCATACTATCACGACCACGACGGCCCTCACTGTAATAAGGAAGCTCCAACAAAACATCTAATTTTAATTATAAATTTGGTTGTATTGAGTGCTGGACATATTAAATTAAATTAAAATAAAAGTTTTTAGAATTGAAAAGAAAATTAATAAATTGCTATTTTATTTTTCAGCCAGCAAGTTGTAGCAACTGATATTACTAGTGAAGCTATTAATGTAACATTTATAAGACAACAACTTGCTTTCTGTGAGGAGTAAGACAAGTTTGACCATACAGATAAATCCAATAATGTACCATTATACAGAAGAGATATAAGAGAAAGCTTGACTGTGATAAATAATTCTATGATTTTATGAGAGAATTATTTTTTTACTGTTTTCTGTAATAAATTGTTATATGTTCTATTGTTATTTTTACATTTAAGGGTTGGGGGGGGGGGGGTTGTGGTGTTACGCTAATTTCAACAATATTTCAGTTATGTCATGGCGGTCAGTTTCACTGGTGGAGGAAACCAGAGTACCCGCAGAAAACCACTGATCTGCCACAAGTCACTGATAAACTTTATCACATAAAGTTGTATCGAGTACACCTCGACATCAGCGGGATTCAAACTCACATCAGTGGTGATAGGCACTGATTGAAAAGGCAGTTGCAATCCAACTACCATATGATCATGACCATGATGACTCCTTTTTAAATTTAAATCTGGAAAGACAAGTAATATATGTTTATCATACAACAGTAAAATGATTGAGTGTTATATACTGTATACCACTTATCACATGACCAACACAATCTGGTACCTTGATGGAATAATTGTAGTTTAATGGTAAGTCAACAATTTTTTCAGTTATATCATGGCAGGAACCAGTAGCATTTTGCAGAGATGGTGATGATGTCTATTTTATACTAGACCAACACAACTGCATTGGTGGAGTGCGGTAGATCGTGGGTTCGAGTCCCGATCGTGTCGAGCAAAAGACTATCAAATTGGTAATCGTTGCTTCTCCACTAAGCATGCAGCATTAAGGAGAAAGAGCAAAGACTTGTTGGCTCGGAATCAGGATAACGTGTGAGTGAAGTGGCATGTCTTAGTTTCAGTGAGCTAGCACTAAAATCCAACTAAGTGTGATGGTCTAGTACAAAGCAGACCTCATCATTTCATTAAAAATTAATTTGTTCTTGCCATGATATAGCTGAAAAATTGCTGAGTAGACATTAAGCAACAATCATTCACTAGACCAATATGCTGAGATGGATGTATTTAATGCCGGTGATTGAATGAGTGGCTGAGTGATTGATGTTTAACATCACGTGAGTTATATCATGGTAAATGACTTTTGTGAGATGATGGTGTCTGTTTTGTACTAGACCTGAGTGATTGATGTTTAACATCACGTGAGTTATATCATGGTAAATGACTTTTGTGAGATGATGGTGTCTGTTTTGTACTAGACCTGAGTGATTGATGTTTAACATCACGTGAGTTATATCATGGTAAATGACTTTTGTGAGATGATGGTGTCTGTTTTGTACTAGACCTGAGTGATTGATGTTTAACATCACGTGAGTTATATCATGGTAAATGACTTTTGTGAGATGATGGTGTCTGTTTTGTACTAGACCAATACTCTGAGTTGGATTTTTATTTTGCTAGTTCACTGAAACAACAGTCAACAGATAGACTTGTCACTCCACTGAGATACATCATGCTGATTCTGAGTGAACCAGTCTTTGCTCTTACTCCATAATGCTGTGTGATGAACAGGAAGCAGCAAATATCAATTTCTTTTTTGTTGGTTTGACAAGGGACTGAACCCATGGTCTACTGCACTCAAGGCGAGCACACTTAACCATTATGCTACAGAGGCACTAAAATCTGTTTCATCTCCTTGCTTAAAAAATACTTGCAATATTAACTTACTGTGTACTGAAACACTTTCATCAAAATAACTATGAAAACATGCTAAAACAAACTTAAAACATCCTTTTTAAAATGTTTAGACTGAAGCGTCACAAGAAAGTTTAAACAGAGATTGTCAAAAATTCTACCAATATCAATAAAATGTTTAGACTGAAGCGTCACAAGAAAGTTTAAACAGAAATTGTCAAAAATTCTACCAATATCAATAAAATGTTTAGACTGAAGCGTCACAAGAAAGTTTAAACAAAGATTGTCAAAAATTCTACCAATATCAATAAAATGTTTAGACTGAAGCGTCACAAGAAAGTTTAAACAAAGATTGTCAAAAATTCTACCAATATCAATAAAATGTTTAGACTGAAGCGTCACAAGAAAGTTTAAACAAAGATTGTCAAAAATTCTACCAATATCAATAAAATGTTTAGACTGAAGCGTCACAAGAAAGTTTAAACAGAGATTGTCAAAAATTCTACCAATATCAATAAAATGTTTAGACTGAAGCGTCACAAGAAAGTTTAAACAAAGATTGTCAAAAATTCTACCAATATCAATAAAATATTTAGACTGAAGCGTCACAAGAAAGTTTAAACAAAGATTGTCAAAAATTCTACCAATATCAATAAAATGTTTAGACTGAAGCGTCACAAGAAAGTTTAAACAGAGATTGTCAAAAATTCTACCAATATCAATAAAATATTTAGACTGAAGCGTCACAAGAAAGTTTAAACAGAGATTGTCAAAAATTCTACCAATATCAATAAAATGTTTAGACTGAAGCGTCACAAGAAAGTTTAAACAAAGATTGTCAAAAATTCTACCAATATCAATAAAATGTTTAGACTGAAGCGTCACAAGAAAGTTTAAACAAAGATTGTCAAAAATTCTACCAATATCAATAAAATATTTAGACTGAAGCGTCACAAGAAAGTTTAAACAAAGATTGTCAAAAATTCTACCAATATCAATAAAATGTTTAGACTGAAGCGTCACAAGAAAGTTTAAACAAAGATTGTCAAAAATTCTACCAATATCAATAAAATGTTTAGACTGAAGTGTCACAAGAAAGTTTAAACAAAGATTGTCAAAAATTCTACCAATATCAATAAAATGTTTAGACTGAAGCGTCACAAGAAAGTTTAAACAAAGATTGTCAAAAATTCTACCAATATCAATAAAATGTTTAGACTGAAGCGTCACAAGAAAGTTTAAACAAAGATTGTCAAAAATTCTACCAATATCAATAAAATGTTTAGACTGAAGTGTCACAAGAAAGTTTAAACAAAGATTGTCAAAAATTCTACCAATATCAATAAAATGTTTAGACTGAAGCGTCACAAGAAAGTTTAAACAAAGATTGTCAAAAATTCTACCAATATCAATAAAATGTTTAGACTGAAGCGTCACAAGAAAGTTTAAACAAAGATTGTCAAAAATTCTACCAATATCAATAAAATGTTTAGACTGAAGCGTCACAAGAAAGTTTAAACAAAGATTGTCAAAAATTCTACCAATATCAATAAAATGTTTAGACTGAAGCGTCACAAGAAAGTTTAAACAAAGATTGTCAAAAATTCTACCAATATCAATAAAATGTTTAGACTGAAGCGTCACAAGAAAGTTTAAACAAAGATTGTCAAAAATTCTACCAATATCAATAAAATGTTTAGACTGAAGTGTCACAAGAAAGTTTAAACAAAGATTGTCAAAAATTCTACCAATATCAATAAAATATTTAGACTGAAGCGTCACAAGAAAGTTTAAACAAAGATTGTCAAAAATTCTACCAATATCAATAAAATGTTTAGACTGAAGCGTCACAAGAAAGTTTAAACAAAGATTGTCAAAAATTCTACCAATATCAATAAAATATTTAGACTGAAGCGTCACAAGAAAGTTAAAACAGAGATTGTCAAAAATTCTACCAATATCAATAAAATGTTTAGACTGAAGCGTCACAAGAAAGTTTAAACAGAGATTGTCAAAAATTCTACCAATATCAATAAAATATTTAGACTGAAGCGTCACAAGAAAGTTTAAACAAAGATTGTCAAAAATTCTACCAATATCAATAAAATGTTTAGACTGAAGCGTCACAAGAAAGTTTAAACAAAGATTGTCAAAAATTCTACCAATATCAATAAAATGTTTAGACTGAAGCGTCACAAGAAAGTTTAAACAGAGATTGTCAAAAATTCTACCAATATCAATAAAATGTTTAGACTGAAGCGTCACAAGAAAGTTTAAACAAAGATTGTCAAAAATTCTACCAATATCAATAAAATGTTTAGACTGAAGCGTCACAAGAAAGTTAAAACAAAGATTGTCAAAAATTCTACCAATATCAATAAAATGTTTAGACTGAAGCGTCACAAGAAAGTTTAAACAAAGATTGTCAAAAATTCTACCAATATCAATAAAATGTTTAGACTGAAGCGTCACAAGAAAGTTTAAACAAAGATTGTCAAAAATTCTACCAATATCAATAAAATGTTTAGACTGAAGCGTCACAAGAAAGTTTAAACAAAGATTGTCAAAAATTCTACCAATATCAATAAAATGTTTAGACTGAAGCGTCACAAGAAAGTTTAAACAAAGATTGTCAAAAATTCTACCAATATCAATAAAATGTTTAGACTGAAGCGTCACAAGAAAGTTTAAACAAAGATTGTCAAAAATTCTACCAATATCAATAAAATGTTTAGACTGAAGCGTCACAAGAAAGTTTAAACAAAGATTGTCAAAAATTCTACCAATATCAATAAAATGTTTAGACTGAAGCGTCACAAGAAAGTTTAAACAAAGATTGTCAAAAATTCTACCAATATCAATAAAATGTTTAGACTGAAGCGTCACAAGAAAGTTAAAACAAAGATTGTCAAAAATTCTACCAATATCAATAAAATATTTAGACTGAAGCGTCACAAGAAAGTTAAAACAAAGATTGTCAAAAATTCTACCAATATCAATAAAATGTTTAGACTGAAGCGTCACAAGAAAGTTTAAACAGAGATTGTCAAAAATTCTACCAATATCAATAAAATGTTTAGACTGAAGCGTCACAAGAAAGTTTAAACAAAGATTGTCAAAAATTCTACCAATATCAATAAAATATTTAGACTGAAGCGTCACAAGAAAGTTTAAACAAAGATTGTCAAAAATTCTACCAATATCAATAAAATATTTAGACTGAAGCGTCACAAGAAAGTTTAAACAAAGATTGTCAAAAATTCTACCAATATCAATAAAATGTTTAGACTGAAGCGTCACAAGAAAGTTTAAACAAAGATTGTCAAAAATTCTACCAATATCAATAAAATGTTTAGACTGAAGCGTCACAAGAAAGTTAAAACAAAGATTGTCAAAAATTCTACCAATATCAATAAAATATTTAGACTGAAGCGTCACAAGAAAGTTTAAACAGAGATTGTCAAAAATTCTACCAATATCAATAAAATATTTAGACTGAAGCGTCACAAGAAAGTTTAAACAGAGATTGTCAAAAATTCTACCAATATCAATAAAATGAACCACCTCTTTCACTTCAAATCACTGAACTTAAAAGAAGACCATGACATAAGGGATGGGAAATCAAGGTCCTGGTTTGGGACAAGCACAAACATATGGCAGGGTTAAATCGGTTAATGGGATCCCAACACTTCCTCTTTTGATAATTGGGTCTCCAACGGCAAATATGAAATAGTTTGTCACTAACAAGAACTCTGAAACCAATATATAAGGTGCTATATGACTTATTATAGGAAAATATCTTGTTAATGCTACATTACATGATAGACAAACAAGGATAAAAAATACTGTTTTTAATTTGATAACAATTTTGACTACATTAATTAATAACATACATGTAGGTAAAAACTAATGAAACAAATAGTCACCTTTAATTTAGGTTATCACAGATATATGGTCATAATTTTATCTCCTGAAATACAACATACATGTAGATTCTACCTAAGGAAATTTTAGGTTATCACAGATATATACATGTAGTCATAATTTGATCTGAAATACAACATACATGTAGACTCCACCTCAGGTAAATAATACAAACATCTGTATAAAAATGATTGTAGACACACTAATTTGTTTGTCACTGATTCAGAACTAAGTTGACTGCATAACAAGTTAAATTTTTGATAAAATCTAAGTAAATATCTTACAACAAATAAATATTCTAATGTAGTTCTTTATGTTACACCTTTTCTGATTGGATGGCATCAAATATTTGCCTGCATCAATTACATGATTGATGCCGTCGAACAGTTTGTGCCAGCTGTTTATGTAATGCCCTTTTTGATTGGACAGTGTCAAATACTTACAAGCATCAATTACACGATTAATGTCATCAAATAGTTTGTGCATACAGTCACAATATATCCGCTTCATTTAAAACAGAATTAATGCTAATTTATCAGAAACTGCATTAGAATAGAACTGTAATGTATTTGAAGATTTGTAGACATCAATTGTTGATTTGATGGTCACAAATATCTGTTAACTGGCTCTGCTAACGCGTCGTCTGTAAACTCCATTAACAAACTATAAATCAACAACTGATGGTGGTAAATCTTCAAATATAATTAACTAGGAATTCAACAATAACTGTTAGAACATCAGCAATTTGCTTCATTTGAAAGTATCCACTGACCAGGATACTGATCTTATCATATACAACTATATATAATACTATCATAGATTAATACATCACACCATTGTTTGGTTTGGTTTGGTTTATGGTGTTTAATGCCACTTTCAACAATATTTTAGCTACATGTATATCGTGGCTGTCAGTTTTATTGGTGGAGGAAACTGGACTACCCAGAGAAAACCACTGACCGTTCGCAAGTCACTGACAAACTTTATCACAAATTCTATCGAGTACACCTTGCCATCAACGGGGTTCGAACTCACAACTTTAGTGGTGATAGTCACTGATTGCACAGATAGGTGTAAATTCAACTACCATACGATCACGACCACTCCGTTGTTTGGAAATAAACTGACATGACCCAATTAAAATACTGGTATGTGTCAACAGCACTTGTTTATTTTATATTGTAATGACCAATTTCTGTTTATTTCAATTTCCCAATGATTTTTAATCCCATGACTCGAAAATTCAATTGGTAGACCATGATCTTATATCCTTAACATAGCAAAGGTTTGCAGCCATATTATATTTTCTCTAAAATGTCAACACCATGCTATAGTTGAAATACTGTTAAAGTTGGCATTAAACACCAATCAATCTAAAATGTCAAATATTGCATTTACCACACATATTTGTTTAACTCGTTAGACAGTTACTTTCATTATGTTCAGAACAGAGTACAAACGGCTGATTAGGGAAACAAATAATTAATCGGTTTAATAATAATTTTTCGTCAAATGTCGGGGCGATTTAATTACGTAAGCAGATATGATGGTTATACATTGAAAATTGTAGGTAAAAATAAAACAGAACATTTTACTCGAGAGTTATTCATCCTAATGACAATGGACAGATGCTGCTGGGGATATAAAATTTAAAAACGAGTTGATGCCGCTGCCAAACAGATGGGGGTGGAAATTACAGGGAATATAAAATTTAAAGACGAGTAAATGTCGCTGCCAAACAGATGCGGGTGGACAATACTGCAGATATATAAAGTTAATAACATGCTGATGCCGCTGCCAGAAAGATGAATGGACAGTTGTGTATATAAAATTTAATAATGAGTTGATTCCACTGCCACATACATATAGGTATACGCCACTGGAGATATAAAATTTAATAATGAGTTGATTCCACTGCCACAGACATATAGGTATACGCTACTGGAGATATAAAATTTAATAATGAGTTGATTCCACTGCCACAGACATATAGGTATACACTACTGGAGATATAAAATTTAATAATGAGTTGATTCCACTGCCACAGACATATAGGTATACACTACTGGAGATATAAAATTTAACAATGAGTTGATTCCACTGCCACAGACATATGGGTATACGCTACTGGAGATATAAAATTTAATAATGAGTTGATTCCACTGCCACAGACATATGGGTATACGCTACTGGAGATATAACATTTAATAATGAGTTGATTCCACTGCCACAGACATATGGGTATACGCTACTGGAGATATAAAATTTAATAATGAGTTGATTCCACTGCCACAGACATATGGGTATACGCTACTGGAGATATAAAATTTAATAATGAGTTGATTCCACTGCCACAGACATATGGGTATACGCTACTGGAGATATAAAATTTAATGAGTAGATGCCACTGCCATACAGACAGATGGACACAGAGAAATAACTCCTTCTCATTTTGATAATTATGGATAATGATACCATCAACCTCTATTAAGCAACAAACTTGTATTATGTGACCTTAATTTTAATTTCCCTTCCCAATCCATTTCATATTAATTAAACCTGTATTTAGCAACAATCTGTCTTATCTGACTCTATTTTAATGTCCCCTTGACTGTATATAGTACATGTAGTCCTATAAAATCAATAATGATATCCCGTCCCCTTGACTGTATATAGTACATGTAGTCCTATAAAATCAATAATGATATCAGTTTAACTTATCTCAAGATTTTTATTCTACATGAGAAACCAAATTCCATAGGATGTTCATTCATGTACGGGTTGTATCACTTTTTCAATTTCTGAGAAGAACATTTTTCTAGCGATGTAGTAGTCTTCTGGTCAATACAAAAAACTATTTTCAAAGAACATACCACGAGATTCATTCCAAATTAAGTTACACTTGGTTCAGCTGTTTTACGCTGAACTGAAAAGGTTCAGCGGTTTTACGCTGAACCGAAATGTAAAATGGACAAGTGGTGACAACAGCATTTGATTAATACTTTAAAAAAAAATGAAAATAACCAGAATAATATTTCTGATTTCAGCCAAACTAATTTTGAAGCACTTATCATAGAAGAATAAAAAGACTAAATATATAAGCAACAAGTGGATCTAGGATAAAAGCTCCCTGGACAAAAGTGAACATATATAAGTAACAAGTTATATATCAGTCAACATGATCTGTTAAAGAGATATTAACAATAAAGTCTTAAAGTTGATTTTTATGCCATAAATCATTAGGACATTTATTAATTTTTTTAAATAAGAATGCATGGATGTTGACATACATGTTAAGCAATGTATGATATTTCTATCACAAGCCATTATCAGTATTTAAAATAAAAATGTTGTAATTTATCTAATATGGCAAGCATCTACTATATTACAACAGAGAGATGACCTCTTTATGTTAAAGCGAAAAATATAAACATACAAAAGTATTAAAAAAAAACATGTCTGTACATGTATATGAAATTACCAGCACCAAACATTGACAAAGAAAAACTAAAAATGAGGTAATACCTTGCTAGCACAAATATAACTGCATGTGCAGCAAATAACAAAATTAATTACAGTCAAATATACCAATCGTAACTACTCGGTCATTCTCGCTACCCTACAAATAACCTTATATGTATTAGGCATATAAATCGCACTACTTATCACATGTCAGTTACATGAAAGTTTGATAAAGTTATATTTTAAACAATTTTCTATATTTCAATTATTTTCATGTATAAAAGTTAAAGTTTTAATTAGTTTTGCATGATTAGATATTACTTAGTATGTCTTCCATATTGGATTTTCGTGGACTATATTTTTGTGCGGCTTAACTTAGCTTAACTTCCGGCAAACAATTTAAGAAGAATTTCTACTATCTACGTATGAGGTTATTTGTAGGGTAGCGAGAATGGCCGAGTAGTTACGATTGTCAAATATACCTTAAAGGGCACCTGTTTTAACAAATCTCTGTCTTTAAAGGACAGTTTAATTTTCTCCATTTAATGAATGGTACAAATAATTTGAACCTGTATATAAAGGTCAACTGCACATAAAGGGTACATTTTCAGGTTCCCTTCAGGGCCCATTATATAAAGGTTTGACTGTACATGTATCTAAAGGGTACATTTTCAGGTTCCCTTCAGGGCCCATTATATAAAGGTTTGACTGTATCTAAAGGGTACATCTTCAGGTTCCCTTCAGGGCCCATTATATAAAGGTTTGACTGTATCTAAAGGGTACATTTTCAGGTTCCCTTCAGGGTCCATTATATAAAGGTTTGACTGTATCTAAAGGGTACATCTTCAGGTTCCCTTCAGGGCCCATTATATAAAGGCTTGACTGTATCTAAAGGGTACATTTTCAGGTTCCCTTCAGGGCCCATTATATAAAGGTTTGACTGTATCTAAAGGGTACATTTTCAGGTTCCCTTCAGGGCCCATTATATAAAGGTTTGACTGTATCTAAAGGGTACATCTTCAGGTTCCCTTCAGGGCCCATTATATAAAGGTTTGACTGTATCTAAAGGGTACATTTTCAGGTTCCCTTCAGGGCTCATTATATAAAGGTTTGACTGTATCTAAAGGGTACATTTTCAGGTTCCCTTCAGGGCCCCTTATATAAAGGTTTGACTGTATCTAAAGGGTACATCTTCAGGTTCCCTTCAGGGCCCATTATATAAAGGTTTGACTGTACATGTATCTAAAGGGTACATTTTCAGGTTCCCTTCAGGGCCCATTATATAAAGGTTCGACTGTATCTAAAGGGTACATTTTCAGGTTCCCTTCAGGGCCCATTATATAAAGGTTTGACTGTATCTAAAGGGTACATCTTCAGGTTCTCTTCAGGGCCCATTATATAAAGGTTTGACTGTATCTAAAGGGTACATCTTCAGGTTCCCTTCAAGGCCCATTATATAAAGGTTTGACTGTATCTAAAGGGTACATTTTCAGGTTCCCTTCAGGGCCCATTATATAAAGGTTTGACTGTATCTAAAGGGTACATTTTCAGGTTCCCTTCAGGGCCCATTATATAAAGGTTTGACTGTATCTAAAGGGTACATTTTCAGGTTCCCTTCAGGGCCCATTATATAAAGGTTTGACTGTATCTAAAGGGTACATCTTCAGGTTCCCTTCGGGGCCCATTATATAAAGGTTTGACTGTATCTAAAGGGTACATTTTCAAGTTCCCTTCCGGGTCCATTATATAAAGGTTTGACTGTATCTAAAGGGTACATTTTCAGGTTCCCTTCAGGGCCCATTATATAAAGGTTTGACTGTATCTAAAGGGTACATTTTCAGGTTCCCTTCAGGGCCCATTATATAAAGGTTTGACTGTATCTAAAGGGTACATCTTCAGGTTCCCTTCAGGGCCCATTATATAAAGGTTTGACTGTATCTAAAGGGTACATTTTCAGGTTCCCTTCAGGGCCCATTATATAAAGGTTTGACTGTATCTAAAGGGTACATTTTCAGGTTCCCTTCAGGGCCCATTATATAAAGGTTTGACTGTATCTAAAGGGTACATCTTCAGGTTCCCTTCAGGGCCCATTATATAAAGGTTTGACTGTATCTAAAGGGTACATCTTCAGGTTCCCTTCAGGGCCCATTATATAAAGGTTTGACTGTATCTAAAGGGTACATCTTCAGGTTCCCTTCAGGGCCCATTATATAAAGGTTTGACTGTATCTAAAGGGTACATTTTCAGGTTCCCTTCAGGGCCCATTATATAAAGGTTCGACTGTATCTAAAGGGTACATTTTCAGGTTCCCTTCAGGGCCCATTATATAAAGGTTTGACTGTATCTAAAGGGTACATTTTCAGGTTCCCTTCAGGGCCCATTATATAAAGGTTTGACTGTATCTAAAGGGTACATTTTCAGGTTCCCTTCAGGGCCCATTATATAAAGGTTTGACTGTATCTAAAGGGTACATCTTCAGGTTCCCTTCAGGGCCCATTATATAAAGGTTTGACTGTATCTAAAGGGTACATTTTCAGGTTCCCTTCAGGGCCCATTATATAAAGGTTTGACTGTATCTAAAGGGTACATCTTCAGGTTCCCTTCAGGGCCCATTATATAAAGGTTTGACTATCTAAAGTTAGCACTGAAAATGTTGTACATATATCATGTGTATTCTGTGTAATGGGTTACCGGTATTCTAGTACATGTGTATTCTGTGTAATGGGTTACCGGTATTCTAGTATGGGAGATACATAGCAAAACATTTGTGGTACTACAGGAAGTACATTGAACAATATATTTATATAATGAACATGTTTAGCCTATCCCTGGAATCAAAATGAAGGTTGATACAACCCATATCATCACATGTAAATGAGGTCAAGGTCATGTGATATGATTGGCTGACAATACATTTGTGGTACTACAGGAAGCACATTGAACAATATATTAATACTTAATTTCTATTTAAATAAAGTCAATATCTGAGTTTTAAATCTAATGAATTCTATAATAAGCCTTTCACACTTTAAATATTAAATTAAGCCTTTCACACTTTAAATATTAAATTAAGCCTTTCATACTTTAAATATTAAATTAAGCCTTTCACATTTTAAATATTAAATTAAGCCTTTCACACTTTAAATATTAAATTAAGCCTTTTATACTTTAAATATTAAATTAAGCCTTTCATACTTTAAATATTAAATTAAGCCTTTCATACTTTAAATATTAAATTAAGCCTTTCATACTTTAAATATTAAATTAAGCCTTTCATACTTTAAATATTAAATTAAGCCTTTCATACTTTAAATATTAAATCAATGATAAAAACTAAATGACCTAAATTAATACATTATCATTAACATATATCAACTGGTTTTTCTACAATTTCACTATTGTTTGAATCTTCACGAACAACAACTTGTGTCCCTATAGGTGAGGTAGATTTTAAACTATGTCTATAGGCTAATTTAACATGGGTGGGTGGAGCAAGTTTTTGTAAAAGTTCTGGGCTGACATATTCTGACGGAAGCTCATACCCACTACACACATTGGCAGGTATCATCGCTCTGTTCATTAATCGTTTCATCCGTGGTGTGGCATAACCATAAGGAACAGGATTTAATGTATTTTTTAATTCTTTAGATCCCCTCCTCCTTTGCTGAGGAGGTTTCCGACTAGATCTCCTGCGACGTAAATCTTTCAATTTGTCTGAGTCTGAACACACATGATTGTCATCGGGCAGTGTTTGGTTTAAAGACATGTGATTTATTTTTCTATTTATATTCTCTATTTGATCACATGATTGATCTGTTGTACAAGGACATTCTGGATTCGTTGAATCATTTTGAGTAACGGTAATTTCTTCAGCATTGTTTAAATCTGATTCTTTGGTTTTATCAACTAGTTCAGTTATATTTTGACCAACATCAAGAGGTTTTTCACGTTTTAATGTACTTATCAAGTCTACATATGGTTGTTCCACTATATCTGATCCTGTAGCATTCTCAGGTGGGTCACCAGGGTTACTTGTTTGAACAGCACCATTTTTTGCATATCGATTATGAAGTAAACGTAGAGCGACCTTTGCCTTCGCAGACACCGAGCGTTTCTTGTCATTCTTATCCTTTTTTCGTAGATTCCTTTCTGACATAGCTCTCTTAACCTTTTCTGTATTTTTTATTTTTCCATTTTTATTGGTGACATCTGATTTGTTGCTAGCTGTGGGCAACTCCTTTGTGTTTTTATTTACAGGTGACATTGCACTAAGAGCAAGATCAGATTTAACATTGTTAATTGGAACTTTTTCTACTTTATTTTTGCTATTTTCAGATACAGTAGGATTCAGTTTCCTTGTTCTATAAAATCCACCAGGTTCACTACGAGTAGTTAACAGTGTGTCCTTCGGTGGACACTTTTTCTCATTAGAAATGGCATTTTTGATGGTTTTTGAAAGTTCTTTGACAACAGATTTATTTGAATTATTATCCGACAGTACCAATTTATCAATACCTGCTTTCACGCTGTCTACTGTAATAGCAAGAGATATATTTTTGTTTACATCATTTGTATCAACAGTATTATTTGCTTCCTCTGCTGTCCATGTATTTGTTTTAGCAGGTAATTTGATTTCTTCATTAGATATGACTGTTCTATCTAAGGAAGGTACCGTCGCGTCTGATAAATTAACTGTTGTATCAAGTATTGTTTCTTTTTTGACATTAGAATCTGGTGTTTTATCACTAGGAGTGATCTTAACATCAGATTCTATGTCTTTGTCTGATGACAAAATGATCACAGTTTCAGACTCTTTCAAATTGTCCACAGCACTTTTTGTTTTATCTGGCACTTTCGTCTTATCTGGAGAAATTGCATTTTTATCTACCGACAATTTCGTTTTATTTGGTAATGGAGTTAATTTCTCAGGTGAGACTTTAGTTTTATCAGCATGAGATGGTTTGGTAGGCGTAATTTTTCCATTGACATATTTCGTAGGTGGACGTGTTGCACTAACACTATTTCTTCCTGTCATATATTTATCAGACCTAGCAGTAGAGTTAGGAGCAGGCGATCTTACACTCGGTGCTCGTGTTGTAAAATCTCTCTTCTGTCCATTCGTATTAGTAGTACCATTTTTCTTGATGTCTTTTAAAAGTCTATTAGAACCCACACCATTTCTGATTGTAGCAGTTCCCATGTTGTTTTTCATTGAACCTGTACTACGAACTCCACGTCTTCTAAACGATTCACTTCTGTATCTTTGTTTTTCATCTTCAGAACTACTGTCAGATGAAGACTCATCAGAGGATGATTCTTCGGAGGAACTTTCCATGCGATTTCGCCAAAATGCATTCATAATCGGCTGAGGTTTATTGGACCGAGGCTTTGGTTTGTTTGCTGCTTGCTTGGCATACTCTGGTGAACACTGGAAGAAACAATAAAGTTTTGATTAAAAAGTACCATTTGACATCACATTGTATTACAACCATGATAAAAATGTAGTAGAATTTGATATTTAATGCTTTATTTGTTAAATAGTAATTTTATTTATGTTATATTACATTGTAATAAATTAACCTAGACATAGACCTACAGTTCTTCAGTACTTTTATTTAGTAGTTAACATCCTGGGTTTTATTTACTTGATTCTCATTGGTTTTTGATGTGAAATGTACTCACTTTTCATCTTTTTCAAATTCAATGTCATAATAAAACTTATTGTCATTTGATGCCTCTTCATGCTATTGACGAAAGGTAAACAATAATGAATGTTCACTGAAAATAACCTAGTCAATAACAAAAACTGTCACCACCTCTGTTAAATCTTAACAAAAACTGTCACCACCTCTGTTAAATCTAAAGAGTAACTTACCACAAGGAAGGATCCTTCATTTTGTACAATTAATTCTTCCATCTCTGTCTTCCATCCTATCATTTCAGCAAATTTCTGTGTACTGCCTATAAGATCACCTGTAATTAAATAATATCACCTGTAATTAACAAATTTCTTTGTACTGCCTATAAGATCACCTGTAATTAAATAATATCACCTGCAATAAACAAATTTCTGTGTACTGTCTATAAGATTACCTGTAATTAAAAAAATGGCCATGTGCTACTTCTAAAATCACATCTTATTATTAAATTTTGTTCACTGTTTCTGAGATAACTAGTCTTAGTCAATTTTATTTTGTAGCACTGTATTTGTAGATTATGCTTTAATTGTCAAATGTCTGTGTACATTTCTGAGATCAACAATAACTATCCCAAAATCTGTGTAATACTCAAATCACTATAATTATTAAATTTTTGTGTATTGATTATCATTATATTATCATGTGTTATTATAAAAATCTATGTGTATTTATGAATACAGGATAATCTCTAATTATCAACGTAATTTACGCTACACAGTCCTCACGATGAGCATCGGTCCTCCGGCCCTGGATCAGTAAAACTTTGTTCGGACCAGTAAATTTTCCAGTTTTTATTCAGAACTATATAAAAATAAATTCAAAAATTTGATTCTGACTAGTAAATTAAATTTTTAATTTCAAGGATTGTATGTACCGGTAACACCTATTCCAATTCAATAATACAGGGACAAAAGGATATATATATTATTTGCCACCTATTTCAGTATCAACAATTTGCTTAACAACATCCACTCATTATTTACCACCAACATATTGCTTGCTTGTGTCATTTATACATGGTGATGCCACAATAGAGCTGAAATACAACTAAAGTTGGCGTTAAACACCGACCAATCTATCAATCATTTATATATTACACAGAATTATAGTGTAATAGTTCAACTTTTGGCCTTAAATTAGAATAAGTAAACTTGAATCTTGTAGGACATACATGTTCAACTTTTGGCCTTAAATTAGAATAAGTAAACTTGAATCTTGTAGGACATACATGTTCAACTTTTGGCCTTAAATTAGAATAAGTAAACTTGAATCTTGTAGGACATACATGTTCAACTTTTGGCCTTAAATTAGAATAAGTAAACTTGAATCTTGTAGGACATACATGTTCAACTTTTGGCCTTAAATTAGAATAAGTAAACTTGAATCTTGTAGGACATACATTTATATTTTATCCCTGAGGTATTAAACTGTAATTATGTTGGTTTTTTTTACAAAATGTTGAAAAATAGGACATACCTACCTGTCGTCAGTAATTCTAATTCTAAATGATATCAAATTATTTTATATTTAAATATAGATCAATACAAAGATCTTTAACATTAAAACAGACAAACATTATTATTATACTTTATGCAAATTACTTGTCTAATCAATTAAATTCATTGGTCTAGAGCCATATGGTATTTTTCAATAATTTGAGTAAACTCCACCTTTCTTAGCAATGGGTGGTATTGTACACATAGCAACGACAATATCACCTGCTGAGACCGAAGTTTGCAGAACACCGGAAAATACCACCTGTTCCAATCAAGTTTTACCGATTAGTATACTTCCGTCAAATTTTGTCAGACGACAGACGAAATGTTATTTTTCTATCGACACTTGTAAAAAACATGGCTTTTGTGGATATAAATGAAGAAAACATTCTGATAGTTTTACTATTTCACATAATGCTGGTGACGTTTCAAATGTTGCTCAATTTAACCATTTAATGGAGGCGACAAACAGAAATATCATGCCAAATATCTCAAATCATAACTGTGCGTAAATTTCTACTTTCAGTTGAGATAGGATACAGTCAGAGAGTGTATTACATTTGAAAGTAACATTTCCAAGCTGATATAGTTGTTATAATTTGTAGTTCTCTTGTTCTGACAATGATGAAATATACTTGTATTTATTGATAATATACCAATATTATTTGTTTAAGAATGAAAATAGGCATTCAGTATAATTAAAAAAACATGCTGCCTTTAGTTGAGGGTGATATGGTAGATTACCACTCGAAGAAAAACATATCACCCTGAACTAAAGGCAGTATGTTTATATTACTACAACACTATACCTGTTGCTACAACATCTTGATTCCTTTTACCAGATCTGAATGGGCCAACAGCATTCCAATTAAATAACACTCTCGGCACACCATATTTTACTGTATCTATAATACCAGCGAATGGTTGAACCTTAAAAAGAGAAAGGATATATAGCACTCTCGGCACACCATATTTTACTGTATCTATAATACCAGCGAATGGTTGAACCTTAAAAAGAGAAAGGATATATAGCACTCTCGGCACACCATATTTTACTGTATCTATAATACCAGCGAAT
Source organism: Bathymodiolus septemdierum (assembly GCA_963383655.1). Lineage (NCBI taxonomy): Eukaryota > Metazoa > Mollusca > Bivalvia > Mytilida > Modiolidae > Bathymodiolus > Bathymodiolus septemdierum. Next base: position 78,400,613 of record OY726526.1, on the reverse strand, counting down.
GGTTGAACCTTAAAAAGAGAAAGGATATATAGCACTCTCGGCACACCATATTTTACTGTATCTATAATACCAGCGAATGGTTGAACCTTAAAAAGAGAAAGGATTTTTAGCACTCTCGGCACACCATATTTTACTGTATCTATAATACCAGCGAATGGTTGAACCTAATAAAGAGAAACGATATATAACACCCTTGGAACACCGTATTTGACTGCAACACTAACAAATGGTTGAATGTAAAATAGATAAAATAACAAAGAAGATAAACAAGATATTGCATGCTACGTCGTGCTAAGAATACCCCCACTCGTTCATTTGTGTCAAATTTGTATATATCTCAACACTCATTACCAGAAAATGGATCACAAACTAATCTGAAACATCGAGCTCTGCACAAATCATTATGAATCAGTACAAATCATTATAAACTGACTGAAAAGTACACAACAGGGATTTGTGTAACCACAAGCTAAACAATTTTGTTATCACTGTAACCTGGAAAGGGGAGACACGGTACAAGTCACCATGCAAAAGCCATATATCAAATATAAAATTATTTCTTCCATTAGAAGCTGAGATATCTGTTACAAAAGTTTTCATTACGGCAAACATGGAAAATTCTAAGTCGCGCGGTAAACAGGAAGTAGATGTGCGGTAAACCTGGATAGGGGAGACACGGTACAATTCACCATGCCAAAGCCATTTATCAAATATAAAATCATTTCTTCCAGTAGAAGCTGAGATATCTGTTACAAAAGTTTTTATTACGGCAAACATGAAAAATTCTAAGTCGCGCAGTAAACAGGAAGTAGATGTGCAGTAAACCTGGAAAGGGGAGACACGGTACAAGTCACTATGCCAAAGTCATGTATCAAAAATAAAATCATTTCTTCCAGTAGCAGCTGAGACATCTTTAACGAAAGTGTGAACAAACGGACGGACGGACGGACAAGGTAATTGCAATATATCATGTATTTATGAAGTGTAGGAAGGTTAAAACTAGAATTGTATACCTAATATGATGAATGATGACATGTGTATCACATACAAGTACCTGTAATGTAGTTCTCATGCATATATAATGAAATGTGCATCACTTACCTCTAGTGAGGTTCCCATGACAATGACTAGGTCTGTCTGTAACATATCTCTGAGGTACAAGTAAAATCTCTGTGGTAAATCTTCGCCAAAAAATACAATATCTGGTTTCACGATACCCTGAATCATAAATACAGGGCAAACATTTTAACACTGTAAAGGAATTATACAAAACAAAATATACATGAGTAGACTGTAAAGGTACTTCATAAAATACAAAGCTAGACATCCAGTTATGCTTAAAACAAATTATTTGTGAAAAAAAAAACCAAATAAATATTTTGAAAAATAAAGACATATAGGGTCTAACACCGGGAGAGGTGCAAGATAGTAAAATCTGTGACACCCAAGGGTAAGATTTAAATTATATCGAACGAGGCTTGTCCGAGTCGGATATGATTTAAATCTTACCCGAGGGTGTCACAGATTTTACTATCTTGCACCTTTTACGGTGTTTGACTCTTTTTCTCACCCCTTTCTACCGTGTCAATGTTTGTTTACTTTTTGTGTAGTTTGGCGTATTAATTTGCGAACCGTATCACAGGACCAAAATGCTACATAATAAAATAAAACAAGATTTTCATTTTACTACTTTGAAGGGGTTCAAGATAATAAAGTTAACAACTTGTGATAGATTCTACAATAAAAAAAAAAATATTGCACCTTTTACGCTGTTTTGACTCTTTTTCTCATCTCTGTCTATCGTCTCAATATTTGTTTACATTGAGAAAATATAGAGTGCTCTCCCTTGTTAGTAACTAACGTAAATAAAGAAAAGTTACCTCCCTTAGACCAACGTCAAATAACTTTTTATAGTTTATATTAGTATTTATCACTTGTGGTACCATTTAAAGATACTGTCTATATATTACATTATGAAATACATTTAAAATACTGTCAAGACAAGGATGTATATCGATAAATCGACAATTTACTTCAATAATGGAAAACAATTTTGCGGGAAACGGCACGTGTAGCTTGTCTTTACCCAGGAGCCTGGGTAAGATAGAAAAATCTTTTTCACCTAAATTAATGGACTACTTTATCCAAGGGGTGAGAAATTTTAGTCAGTTGCATGTGAGTGATTAATTTCCTTCAGACATAACAAAATGTTCATATAAATAAATTGCAATGGATTTAATGAAATAAATGTTAGAGATAACGGAGAGGGCAATCAAGAATGGACAATCAAGAAGATACTGGCAGCATTGGGCACACAAAACACATGACGCAGACAAACAAAATAATAAAAAACACAACACAACACAGAAAACTAGAAAGATGAGCAACACTGACCCCACCAATAACCTGGGAGTGAACCCTGGTGCTAGTGAAGGAAAGAAATGAGACATCATCTACTTTTTATGTCTTGACTTTTTATTTCTAAAACTACTGTATCAGTACATTAAGAAAACTATTAGAGGTTGATTATAAAGGATGTAACACATTACTTACAGGGCATCCTCTCTTTACACATTTAGGTAACCTGTCTTTAAATATAGAATCCTATAAATAGAAAATATATATGATAAAATAATATACAAATTATAGAAAGGAAATAATTGTAAAATAATACACAAAAAAATATTAAGAAATAAAAAAAAATAATATGATTGATTGATTGATTGATTGGTGTTTAATGCCAACTTTAGCAGTATTTCAGCTATATCATGGTGAAAAAATAATAACAAGGGCAACGCAAAGCTTGGCGTATCCCCTCGCCTAAAAATTTGACCTGGTGACCTTGACCTTTGACCTTGAAAATCAATAGGGTTCCAGATTCTCTTAAGTATGTACCAAGTTTGGACGGATGGTAGCGTTACTATATCCCTTTGCAACTTCGTTGGCGAGGGGATAATAAAATATTACAATAAATATAGATTTCTGTCAAAGTATGTAGAATTGACAAATATTACAATACATGTACTACCAATTTCCAGAAATCCCAGTTTTAAAATTATCATTGAAAAATATGTAAATCTTAAAAAAGCATATGCCTTGGATCAACTGAAATTTACATTATAAATAATAACATTCTGTTACTTGTAAAGAAGAGCCCAATAAGCTGAAAGAAATTAGTTTTTTTTTATATGAATATGATTTATACATCTATTTTTAGTCTCCACATAAGGAAAGCAGAAACAGTGTGTTAGTAGTTATTTAAATAAAAGGGATTGATGGCTTTCACATATGTCATTGTCATTTTGTAAAACTTATTTTATATTTTATATTTTATCACTAATATGAAAAACAAAAAATACCACACTTATCAGAACAGTTTCAAAATTAAAAAATTGTAGACAGAGGCAAAACCATTACTCCTACCACACATATACCTCTCATTTTACTGGCTTGGTACAGGAACTATAACATAAAGTGGCAGGGTTAAACTAGTTTTAAGGCCCAAACCTCCCATCTTAGTGAAATAATACTGTCATGCACGTGTTTCTTTTTTTTTTTTTTACATGTGAGTACAATGCCAATGAACTGTTATTATTAATAACTCTATATCTTAGTTGACATTTGTCTCTAATAAAATATTCTAAATGTGTCTGTTTTAATAAAATAATCTAAATGTGTTTGTTTTATTAAAATAATCTAAATGTGTCTGTTTTATTAAAATAATCTAAATGTGTCTGTTTTATTAAAAGTAAGAAGAAAAAAAGGGTGCATAACTCACCAATAGAAAATTCTAGTCTTAAACCAAAAATGCTGAGGCATGAAATAAAGCATGAAATGTCTAAATTTAATAAAAGTCACTCATGTGTAAAATATAAATCATGGTGACCTATTTTGTGTGGGGCAAAGCTGTACTATTCAAGAAGTAAACTCATATGAAATTTGCTTGTCTAAAATATATACTAATTAACTAATAGCTGAGAGATTTGCACAAATATATATAAAGCTAAACTAAAGTCACTCGTACATAAAATGTAGGTCAAGGTTGAATTTTTTAAATGTAAGTGTTGTTCTATCTAAGATGCATCCAGACATAAAGTCTTATATATGATATATTCAAGTAATAGAGTATAGAAAAATTTTGAAAATCTAGATGCAAAATCCTGCAATCTGAGGTTTTTTTGGAGTGAAAATGTCTTTCCCAAAAAGACAGTTTTGAGGGTGTTTTTTTTCCCTTCAAATATGAAAATAATGAAATTTGATATGATTGCCAATGAGATAGCTACCAAAGAGCACAGGACAATGATTTCACAGTTTAGCCCTTCAATGATTAGCAAAACCCATAAAACTATGAAGCAAAATACTGCAAATGTCATACCTTCCAAAAGCACTTAAATTGTAGTTTTTATTTTAAGTCAAAAATTTGTTCTTTAAACAGTTTGGATCAATAAACACATTTATCAATACATCAATTTTACATAGTTTTAAGTGTTACCTACATGAAAATCTAGATTTAATAATCATTTTCAGTATTTTATTACAATTTTTTTTAAATTTAATTAAGAATTGATCTCAATTTTTTTTCCGGTTCATGAAGAAATAAACTCAAAAATGTGGTACACACTGGGTAACCCGCGAAGTGGATTATGCAAGGGTGTGTACCACATTTTTGAGTTTTTTTCGAATGAACCGAACAAAAAATTGTGATCAATCCTTATAAATTAATTCCTAATTAATTTTTTTCTTGTCCTAATAATATTTTGTCAGATAATAATTGCTTAAAAAGAATCAAAATTAAAACTATTCCCAATTGAGACCCCAACATGTGACTTCCGGTTTAAAATTTTGTTTATGGAAAAAAACCATTAATTTTTTATCCAATCAAAATCTCTTAAACACATCAAATTAATTTTTAATGATATATTTTAGCAAATATTGTCATTGTTCTTCTTTTCCCAATCATGGCGATTTGCAGATCGACATGAAGAGAAGAAGCCATAAATATTTGTATTTGTCAATGTCAAATTTGTGCTTGAATTTTGGAAAACAATTTAACTATTTCAAACGTTTGTGTGATCCGTCCTCCAAGCGCTTTAAACAACGTAGTTTTATAAGTAATTTTCAACAGTTGTAAATGGCGTAACCTAAAGAAAAGAAACGAACAGGAACAATAACGGCTTACCAACTCGTCGCAATACATACCGGTCTCTCTTTTTTAACTAGCCCAAGCGGACAAGTACCTAGGAATTATGTGTTGTCCGTGGGAAAATTACTAGTCTCGGACTAACGGACAACCGTTAATTTTGAACGCTGGGTTATGGTGATATAATCTTAATATGACACTTTCCAATCAAATTATTGTTTTCTTTTGATTTAATATATTTCTCTGTATATTCTACTTATTTGGGGCTGGAACTGCCCTACCCACAAACATTTATCAGAGTCCATCTACTCATTATCTTACAACTTTAGCCTGTTTTTATTTCAAAATATGATTTTTGGGTGCTTATGGAAAAACATGCCTATTTATCTCCCATTGCTCAACTTATAAGTTGGTAAGTAGTCAGCATTTATTACGTTTCACCTTATTTGGAATGTTTCGTCTTATTTGGAATATATCTCAATATTTAGCACATCACATATGACCTCATAACTTTTATAATAATAAATTGGGCATAGCTTTTGGACAACTTCTCCAAATGCCACACCCAATCCTATCTTGAACTCACAACCTTAGTAATGTTCTTGTATATCACATACTGTATGTAATGTTCTTGTATATCATAACCTTAGTAATGTTCTTGTATATCACATACTGTATGTAATGTTCTTGTATATCACATACTGTATGTAATGTTCTTGTATATCACATACTGTATGTAATGTTCTTGTATATCACAACCTTAGTAATGTTCTTGTATATCACATACTGTATGTAATGTTCTTGTATATCACAACCTTAGTAATGTTCTTGTATATCACATACTGTATGTAATGTTCTTGTATATCACATACTGTATGTAATGTTCTTGTATATCACATACTGTATGTAATGTTCTTGTATATCACATACTGTATGTAATGTTCTTGTATATCACATACTGTATGTAATGTTCTTGTATATCACATACTGTATGTAATGTTCTTGTATATCACATACTGTATGTAATGTTCTTGTATATCACATACTGTATGTAATGTTCTTGTATATCACATACTGTATGTAATGTTCTTGTATATCACATACTGTATGTAATGTTCTTGTATATCACATACTGTATGATAACAATTAATCATTATCTATGAATACACTGTAGTCACAAAATAAAACTCTAGTTACCTTGACCTCTGACTCTGGTTTCTTGCTACCACAAATTGTACAAGTTGCTGAAGCAAATGTCCCATGAGCCTCTACTAACTTTTCTGGAGGTAAACCAGCCACTGAAACAATTCATACAATACACTAATCAAGCAGTTTACAATACACTAGAGTTATTCAAGGATAACTTTAAATTTGAAGTTAACTGTATTTCTTTATCAAGGAAATTATTTTCAGACCATTGTGAACCACATCTTTGATCCCTATCCTGGGAAACTATCCCTACAAATTTTTTGCTGACAATTTTGCTTCTCTGGAATGTTCCTAATCATTGCTCACACTTTTAACATTTTCATTTCACTAATGAAAGGACATATCAAATACTGTAAACAAACCACCTCGGACGTGTAATACTATGTTAACCATGCTAATTATTAAATAGTTACCATGGTTACCACGAATGGTGGGTTCAATCCCTGGTCAGTCAACCAAAAGATTATAAAATTAGTATTTGTTATTTCTCCGCTAAGCATGCAGTATTAAGGAGCAAAGAGTAGTTGGCTCAGTCAGGATAATGTGCTTGGATGGAGCGACAAGTCTAACTACAGACAGTTGCTTCAGTGAACTAGAACTATCAAAATTCAACTAGGCATGTTGGTCTGGTTCAAAGTGGACATCATCAACATCTCGTTAAAGAGTAATTTGTTTTCGCTATAGCTGAAAAAATGCTCACTTGAAATTAAACACTTGCTCGCTCTTAAGTTAATAAGATTTAAGATGAAATATCTACAATGTATTTGTTTATCAAATTATCTCCATTACAAAACCACTATAAGATCATAATGTAACTGAAGACATTTACAAAACTTTAGTATCCTTCAATGTGATGTAATTAACTTCTAACTACTAGAACTTTTATAACGTATCCTTCAATGTGACGTAATTAACTTCTAACTACTAGAACTTTTATAACGTATCCTTCAATGTGACGTAATTAACTTCTAACTACTAGAACTTTTATAACGTATCCTTCAATGTGACGTAATTAACTTCTAACTACTAGAACTTTTATAACGTATCCTTCAATGTGACGTAATTAACTTCTAACTACTAGAACTTTTATAACATATCCTTCAATGTGACGTAATTAACTTCTAACTACTAGAACTTTTATAACGTATCCTTCAATGTGACGTAATTAATTTCTAACTACTAGAATTTAATATGAAAATCAGACAACAGTCATGTGACTTACTTCTTTCCAACCCATCTATATTCTGGGTATACATGCGGAGTAACATCCCTTTGTCGTACAACTTCCTCAGGAAGTAGTGTATGTAGTTAGGTCTGTATTTGCCTGATGGGAACAGCTCCTTTGCCAGGGTGAAGAATGGTTTAGGGTTGTGATGGAAGTACTCTATGTCAAATATTGCCTCTGGATAAGGGATACGATATTGCTGCAGGTTGTCATACAATCCTGTCCCTGGTGTCCTTAAAAATAAGATTTACCATTATACAGTTCTATATTATTATTACATTAGAAGTTAACATCTAAAAAGGTTCCTTCATTAGCCTACTCATCATTGTTTACATGTTTTCCCTGAACAATCATCACTGGTAAACTTATTAAAGTAATCTCCTGGTGACAGTCACCAACTTCTTCTCAGTCACCAACACACCCTAAATTGATGTTTTGTGTTATTGGTACATTTTTTTCAATCACGTTTTTTTGTTGTCAAAAATCGATAAGACTTGTATCGTCTGTTTTCATTTTTATCTTGTGAAATAGAGGATGTGTGAATCAATAGAGCATTATAATACCTAAAATCAGGTATACCACTAGGAGTGCTGATCCCTGCCCCTGCTACAACTACTATATTTTTGACAGCTTCATTCCGTAATAGATCTGAGACATCATCAAGAGTTTTTACTGGCTTCATCCCTGCACCTGTTGAAAACTGTCTGTAAATAACAAATGTTTAATTAAATTAAAAATGTAGATATCAAATTCAGTGCACACGACACATTTCTGGAATAAACTTCATCAGGTGACGCTCAAGGTCAAATGAATGGAAAGTCAAAAGGTATAAAGTTTTGGGAGCAATAAAACCAAAGGTTTACAATGTTAAATAATAAGGAAAAATACTGCTCTAAAATGTCAAATACTTTCATGAAATTGTTCTTAAAATATCTGAAACTGACAGGTAAAAATTGATAAGTAAAAAAGAAGTCTAACACCACATGATCTTTTTAAGTTTTATGCCTTGTTGTATTAGGATAAGATGTGATGATTTATTTTTTCAATATTTGAAATGTGTAACAATTGAATGACTTTTTAACTGAAAATTGCTTTAAATATGAATTTTTGGCTTAACACCATGATGGCAGTTTTCACATTAAAGAACTTTATATATGTGGAGGTGTCTATTCTTCAAATCCAAATTAAAATCAGTGTTCAGTATAATTTACAAGAGACTGATATCAGTCAACAATGGTGGTCTGACCAAGCTCATGCATACAATTGTCTTCTCTGTGTCATTGTTAATATATAACTACAAAACAGAAATAAAAACAACCTCAAATCTCATATACCAGTATTAAATAAATTGTGTTTTTGTAAATGAGTTTAGAATTTTCAAATACCAAATAGTTGTGAATAGGTTTTTCTAAGTTTAACATTATTGTATCATGGTCTGTTTGGTCATCAGGACACCAACTACTAAGAGGAGGTAACTAATGCATTCAGTAAAGTATAATTCACTGTCATGGTCTGTTTGGTCATCAGGACACCAACTACTAAGAGGAGGTAACTAATGTATTCAGTAAAGTATAATTCACTGTCATCGTCTGTTTGGTCATCAGGGCACCAACTACTAAGAGGAGGTAACTAATGTATTCAGTAAGAGGAGGTAACTCATGCATTCAGTAAAGTATAATTCACTGACACTGCTGATACATGTACATTGTCGGTCAATGAAATACATTGTATTCTTATTTTCATTAATGATTACCAATATATTATATGCCTAAAGCAGTTTCATGTCAAGTAAATTAAATTAGACATTGTTTCCAGTCTCATTGATTTTAACCTGATCACAGCTGATTCTAACCAGGACTTGTGTGATTTATATCTGTAATGAACTTGAAGGATAGATGACAAAAACTTTGGAATATATGACAAGCACCTTGAAACTGGGTTTTTTTTCATTTGTTTTGTGGTTTCAGAAGAAATTAAAAAATTTTGGGGTCAAAAAACGACTGTCAAAAAGTTACTAAAAGAACAGGCTTACAAATTTCATTCGATGTACAAAGAATTTAATTCTCACATATTTTTACCTTAAAATGTATAAGATTTGAAATATTTAAGAAATAGTCTATTATGCGAACTTGTAAATTGTTAAAATAGACAAATCAAGGACCCTCATTAAACTGGTCCAGAGGTTTCACGGGACAACAAAATAGGTCAAAGAAAAGTAATGGTAAAAGATCACATGGTCTTTGATCTTGTGAAATAAATATACCGGTAAGTACAATTCTAGATTGACTTTCTTAAGTAAAACACCATACCCCCCCTTTTTTTCAACTTTCTATCTAATTCCTTGTGTTAAATAGTATCAAACAAAGCATGTAAATAATTTTTATGCACAAAAAATGGTAACTATTGGAAAAGCATGCAAACCAACAGGGGCTTAGCAGATTTGTATATATCTATGGTAGCATGCAGTATCACATCTGAACCATGCAAACCAACAGGGGCTTAGCAGATTTGTATATATCTATGGTAGCATGCAGTATCACATTTGAACCATGCAAACCAACAGGGGCTTAGCAGATTTGTATATATCTATGGTAGCATGCAGTATCACATCTGAACCATGCAAACCAACAGGGGCTTAGCAGATTTGTATATATCTATGGTAGCATGCAGTATCACATTTGAACCATGCAAACCAACAGGGCTTAGCAGATTTGTATATATCTATGGTAACATGCAGTATCACATTTGAACCATGCAAACCAACAGGGCTTAGCAGATTTGTATATATCTATGGTAGCATGTAGTATCACGTCTGTTTTGAGCCTTTAGCATACTACCATACATATTAAACAAAAAGAAATCTTCCAAGTTGGTACAACAGTGTTATACAACAGTGTTTCATTTGACTCATATTTCATTTGTTTTAACAAACCTATTAGCCCTGTTAATTCCTCTTTCCAGAACATTGGGTTCTCTTGGTAGTATTGAGGTCTCTGACTGTGTCTTATAAACTGGACTACTGTTAGATTGTAGACCTCTGTTTTGAGCCTTTAGACTTTGAATTGCCTTTACAGATGGAGGTCGTCCCAAGGGTTGGGTTATTGCTGTAAATACAAGAAAAAAAATGAAATTTCATATTTGTAATGACCAATAATAACAAAGAGGTTTAACTGCTTTTCACGTATCTGTATAAACATATTGTGATGGTGGTACAAAGCTTTATTAAGTCATAATATGAATGACTTCAAGCTAATTAAAATCACATCTCTCATCCTTTACTGATATGTTGTGGCACGGGAAATGTGTGGAAACTCCATTACGGGTCACATGTGATTGATCTTATGTCATGAATATTATAATGATATGATAAAGACAGTTATTAGGCCATTCGGATTGCTTGAGGCATGCAAAGCAGTTTAGCTGAGTGGGTTTGAACTCACAATGTTACTGGTGATAGACACTGATTGCATAGGTAGTTGTAAATCCAACTACCATACGATCACGACCGTGACAGCCCCTACTACTATCTTTATGTAACGTATCAGTAAAGAGGAGCAAGTGAGAGATCTGAATTAGATTGGAATGAGTTATCTCCCTGTAGTGTATGGTACCACCTTAATTAGATTGGAATGAGTTATCTCCCTGTAGTGTATGGTACCACCTTAATTAGATTGGAATGAGTTATCTCCCTGTAGTGTATGGTACCACCTTAATTAGATTGGAATGAGTTATCTTCCTGTAGTGTATGGTACCACCTTAATTAGATTGGAATGAGTTATCTCCCTGTAGTGTATGGTACCACCTTAATTAGATTGGAATGAGTTATCTCCCTGTAGTGTATGGTACCACCTTAATTAAATTGGAATGAGTTATCTCCCTGTAGTGTATGGTACCACCTTAATTAGATTGGAATGAGTTATCTCCTTGTAGTGCATGGTACCACCTTAATTAGATTGGAATGAGTTATCTCCCTGTAATGTATGGGACCACCTTAATTAGATTGGAATGAGTTATCTCCCTGTAGTGTATGGTACCGCCTTAATTAGATTGGAATGAGTTATCTCCCTGTAGTGTATGGTACCACCTTAATTAGATTGGAATGAGTTATCTCCCTGTAGTGTATGGTACCACCATAATTAGATTGGAATGAGTTATCTCCCTGTAGTGTATGGTACCACCATAATCAGATTGGAATGAGTTATCTCCCTGTAGTGTATGGTACCACTTTAATTAGATTGGAATGAGTTATCTCCCTGTAGTGTATGGTACCACCTTAATTAGATTGGAATGAGTTATCTCCCTGTAGTGTATGGTACCACCTTAATTAGATTGGAATGAGTTATCTCCCTGTAGTGTATGGTACCACCTTAATTAGATTGGAATGAGTTATCTCCCTGTAGTGTATGGTACCACCTTAATTAGATTGGAATGAGTTATCTCCCTGTAGTGTATGGTACCACCATAATTAGATTGGAATGAGTTATCTCCCTGTAGTGTATGGTACCACCTTAATTAGATTGGAATGAGTTATCTCCCTGTAGTGTATGGTACCACCATAATTAGATTGGAATGAGTTATCTCCCTGTAGTGTATGGTACCACCTTAATTAGATTGGAATGAGTTATCTCCCTGTAGTGTATGGTACCACCTTAATTAGATTGGAATGAGTTATCTCCCTGTAGTGTATGGTACCACCATAATTAGATTGGAATGAGTTATCTCCCTGTAGTGTATGGTACCACCTTAATTAGATTGGAATGAGTTATCTCCCTGTAGTGTATGGTACCACCTTAATTGGTTTGGAATGAGTTATCTCCCTGTAGTGTATGGTACCACCTTAATTAGATTGGAATGACTTCTTCCTCAAATAAAATAGAAATAAGAAACCGTTAACAGAGAAAGTAAAACAACCAACATATTCTATAATTGTTTTTTATTTACATAATCCAATGTCTCTGTATAAGTTATAACATTATAATGTTCTATCTCAATCTCTTATAACACATCTTAAACTTTTAATTATCAAAATTAAAGTTAACATATATGTAACATTTGATATTTACAAACGTCTGCAATTGTCTATTTCAATAAAATTACAAATTCCAATAAAGACAAATTATGTATCCATAGAAAAATATAGACAATTAACATGTACCTGTCCTTAAAGGATACATTTCCTATTACTTATCAGAAACAACATCAAATGTCTGCTATTGTAAATATTATGGTTAAATCATTATAGGATAATCTTTTAAACAGAGTCAGGTGAATAACATGACAATGCACTTTCCATTAAGGTTCAAAAGGATAGGTTAGATTTTAATTAACAATTAATAATACAAAATTGATTGATTTTTGATTGTACTCACAATACGGTTCAATCTTTAATACAGAAGTTACATGAAAACAACTCATTAACCATTACCTAAGATTGTATAGCCAGGAAGTCATTCATATTTAATAAATGTATGGAATGGCAGCTAAAAATAGGATGCATTAAACCAAGTGTACATCAGGAATCTGTATTGTCGTTGAAGATCCAATTATTAAGAAAGAAGAGTTGGGATACCATGAACTGGTTTAACACTGCCACATTTTTGTGCTTGTCCCAAGCCAGGACTTAGATTTCTAATGCAATATGACATGGGTTTATGGTGTTTAACACCACTTTCAACAATATTTCAGCTATATTGTGGCAGTCAGTTTTATTGGTGGAAACCAGAGTACCCAGAGAAAACCACCGACCTGTTGCAAGTCCCTGATAAACTTTATCACATAATGTTGTATCAAGTACACCTCACCATGAATGGGGTTCAAACTCACAACTTTAGTGGTGATAGGCAATTATTGCACAGATAGTTGCAAATCCAACTACCATACGATCATGACCACGACGATCCCTTCATATGACATGGGATTTTTGTGTTCAATGATTTGAGGTGAGAGGTGATTGTTTGTTTTGTTGATATTGCTGGATTGTTGACCATCACTGTTTAAACTTTCTTTTCATAAATCATCCATTTCATTAACTAAATGTATACCTGGTATCAATATACACGTGTAAGCTATAAATTGGACAGAATAAAATAAGTCAGAATGGACCAATATTTCTGGTAATTAATCCAAAAACAAATTTTCCTAGTTTTAAAGGTCCTTCGATTAATTTTTCTAGTTGAAATAGTCCATGGGATATATCTTGCTAGTAAAAATGATACAGGGATTTATTTTACTTTTAACTTTATTTTGTTAAGACTTATCTTACTGTTACACACACTGAATACCAAGTGTACACCTGCTATCAACATTGCCTCAACCAAGAGTACACTGTTTTAACCAAGAGTACACCTGGTGTTCACAGTGCATTTACCAAGAGTACATCTGGTATCCACATTGTCTTAACCAAGAGAAAACACTTGTATTCACATTGTATTAACCAAGAGTACATCTGGTGTTCACATTGCTTTAACCAAGAGTACACTTGGTGTTATCATTGCCTTATAAAGAGCACACCTGGTGTTCCCATTGCCTTAACCAAGAGAACACCTGGTGTTAACATTGTCTTATAAAGAGAACACCTGGTGTTCACATTGTCTTAACCAAGAGAACACCTGGTGTTTGCATTGCCCTAATCAAGTGTACACCTGGTATTCACATTGCCTTAACGAAGAGTACACCTGGCATCAACACTGCCCTAACCAAGAGTACACCTGGTGTTAACATTGCCTTAACCAAGAGTACACCTAGTGTTAACATTGTCTTAACAAAGAGAACACCTGGTGCTAACATTGCCTTAACAAAGAGAACACCTGGTGTCTACATTGCCTTAACAGAGAAAACACCTGGTGTTAACATTGCCTTAACAAAGAGAACACCTGGTGTCTACATTGCCTTAACAGAGAAAACACCTGGTGTTAACATTGCTTTAACAAAGAGAACACCTGGTACTAACATTGCCTTAACAAAGAGAACACCTGGTGTCTACATTGCCTTAACCAAGAGTACACCTAGTGTTAACATTGTCTTAACCAAGAGTACACCTGGTGTTTACATTGCCTTAACCAAGAGTACACCTAGTGTTAACATTGTCTTAACAAAGAGAACATCTGGTGTTAACATTGTCTTAACCAAGAGTACACCTAGTGTTAATATTGTCTTATAAAGAGTACATCTGGTGTTAACATTGCCTTAACAAAGAGAATATCTGGTGTTAACATTGTCTTAACCAAGAGTACACCTAGTGTTAACATTGTCTTAACAAAGAGAACATCTGGTGTTAACATTGCCTTAACCAAGAGTACACCTAGTGTTAAGATTGTCTTATAAAGAGTACATCTGGTGTTAACATTGTCTTAACCAAGAGTACACCTAGTGTTAACATTGTCTTAACAAAGAGAACATCTGGTGTTAACATTGTCTTAACAAAGAGAACACCTGGTACTAACATTGCCTTAACCAAGAGTACACCTAGTGTTAACATTGTCTTAACCAAGAGTACACCTGGTGTTTACATTGCCTTAACCAAGAGTACACCTAGTGTTAACATTGTCTTAACAAAGAGAACATCTGGTGTTAACATTGTCTTAACCAAGAGTACACCTAGTGTTAATATTGTCTTATAAAGAGTACATCTGGTGTTAACATTGCCTTAACAAAGAGAATATCTGGTGTTAACATTGTCTTAACCAAGAGTACACCTAGTGTTAACATTGTCTTAACAAAGAGAACATCTGGTGTTAACATTGCCTTAACCAAGAGTACACCTAGTGTTAAGATTGTCTTATAAAGAGTACATCTGGTGTTAACATTGTCTTAACCAAGAGTACACCTAGTGTTAACATTGTCTTAACAAAGAGAACATCTGGTGTTAACATTGTCTTAACAAAGAGAACACCTGGTACTAACATTGCCTTAACCAAGAGTACACCTGGTGTTTACATTGCCTTAACCAAGAGTACACCTGGTGTTAACATTGTCTTAACCAAGAGTACACCTAGTGTTAACATTGTCTTAACAAAGAGAACATCTGGTGTTAACATTGTCTTAACAAAGAGAACACCTGGTACTAACATTGCCTTAACCAAGAGTACACCTGGTGTTTACATTGCCTTAACCAAGAGTACACCTGGTGTTAACATTGCCTTAACCAAGAGTACACCTGGTGTTAACATTGTCTTAACCAAGAGTACACCTGGTGTTAACATTGTCTTAACAAAGAGAACATCTGGTGTTAACATTGTCTTAACCAAGAGTACACCTAGTGTTAACATTGTCTTAACAAAAAGAACATCTGGTGTTAACATTGCCTTAACAAAGAGAACACCTGGTGTCTACATTGCCTTAACAGAGAAAACACCTGGTGTATACATTGCCTTAACCAAGAGTACACCTGGTATTCACAGTGCATTAACCAAGAGTACATCTGGTATCCACATTGTCTTAACCAAGAGAAAACACTTGTATTCACATTGACTTAACCAAGAGTACATCTGGTGTTCACATTGCTTTAACCACGAGTACACTTGGTGTTAAGATTGTCTTATATAGAGTACATCTGGTGTTCACATTGCCTTAACTAAGAGTACACCTGGTGTTCATATTGTCTTAACCAAGAGTACACCTAGTGCTAACATTGCCTTAACCAAGAGTACACCTAGTGTTAACATTGTCTTAACAAAGAGAACACCTGGTGTCTACATTGCCTTAACCAAGAGAACACCTAGTGTTAACATTGTCTTAACAAAGAGAACATCTGGTGTTAACATTGTCTTAACAAAGAGAACATCTGGTGTTAACATTGTCTTAACAAAGAGAACACCTGGTACTAACATTGCCTTAACCAAGAGTACACCTGGTGTTAACATTGCCTTAACCAAGAGTACACCTAGTGCTAACATTGCCTTAACCAAGAGTACACCTAGTGTTAACATTGTCTTAACAAAGAGAACATCTGGTGTTAACATTGTCTTAACCAAGAGTACACCTAGTGTTAACATTGCCTTAACCAAGAGTACACCTAGTGTTAACATTGTCTTAACAAAGAGAACATCTGGTGTTAACATTGTCTTAACAAAGAGAACATCTGGTGTTAACATTGTCTTAACCAAGAGTACACCTAGTGTTAACATTGTCTTAACAAAAAGAACATCTGGTGTTAACATTGCCTTAACAAAGAGAACACCTGGTGTCTACATTGCCTTAACAGAGAAAACACCTGGTGTATACATTGCCTTAACCAAGAGTACACCTGGTATTCACAGTGCATTAACCAAGAGTACATCTGGTATCCACATTGTCTTAACCAAGAGAAAACACTTGTATTCACATTGACTTAACCAAGAGTACATCTGGTGTTCACATTGCTTTAACCACGAGTACACTTGGTGTTAAGATTGTCTTATATAGAGTACATCTGGTGTTCACATTGCCTTAACTAAGAGTACACCTGGTGTTCATATTGTCTTAACCAAGAGTACACCTAGTGCTAACATTGCCTTAACCAAGAGTACACCTAGTGTTAACATTGTCTTAACAAAGAGAACACCTGGTGTCTACATTGCCTTAACCAAGAGAACACCTGGTGTCTACATTGCCTTAACAGAGAAAACACCTGGTGTTAACATTGCCTTAACAAAGAGAACACCTGGTGCTAACATTGTCTTAACCAAGAGAACATCTGGTGTCTATATTGCCTTAACAAAGAGAACACCTGGTGTCTACATTGCCTTTACCAAAGTACACCTGGTTTCTACATTGCCTTAACCAAAGTATACCTGGTGTTTACATTGTCTTAACCAAAGTACACCTGGTGTGTACATTGCCTTAACCAAGAGTACACTTGGTGTTAACATTGTCTCAACCAAGAGAGCCCTTGGTATTCCCATTGTCTTAATCAAAGTATACCTGTAGTTCACATTGCATTAACCAAGAGTACACCTGGTGTTAACATTGTCTTAACCAAGAGAACACCTGGTGTTCACATTGCATTAACCAAGAGTACACCTGGTGTTCACATTACCTTAACCAAGAGTACACCTGGTATCCACATATCATCTTATTACACCATAAATTTCCTGAATATTATACATTTTGGGGAAGCAGTTGTTTGAACAGGCAATATTGAAATAGAGTACTGCCTAAAATAGACAGCAAATTTTCTTATCAGAACTCTAATTCATTCATTGCAGTCCTTGTAAAACTTTTGAATATGTACACGAGAAGTTTCCAATATGATGTACATGTACATACAATCCTTGAAAAAATGATATGAAATATATATGATTCTTATTATTTAAAACATCTTACCTTATAAATAAACAGGTAAGAAAGAAACAAGAATTTCTTATTTCCAAAAGTCATTGATAATAAAATAGCAACAAAAAATAAATGAACACCAAATCAAACAATTCTGTTGATTTTTATTTAATTTAAAATTCAAACTGATTGACCTCATTAAAGATTTAAATTTCTTTAACTCGTATATAATCTGACACATGTTATAAATCACTTGACTTGTAACAGTTATCAAATATAATTGATTTACTTTGTACAAAAAGCCAATGTTATATTGAATTATAGCTTTACCTGATCACGAGTTATAGGTTCATAAAAGGGAAAATCAAGGACAAGATTAAAAATGGCTGTAATAGAAGATATTTTCACTCTTTCATTTCAGAGCTTACAACAGTCTATTAAAAGACTAAAAATGCCTGTAGATTAGGTAGGTAGGTTATGGTGTTTAATACCACTTTCAACAATATTTCAGTTATATCGTGGTGGTCAGTTAATAGAATATATTTTCATTCATTCAGTTCAGAACTTAATCAAAATTAGTATAAAAACTCAACCAGAAATGGACAATGATATAATAAACCACAATGATTTGAGCCCACACTCTGCCTAATCACATCTGGTGTAATGGATAGGGTGCTTGCCTCCAGTGTGGTAGATCATAGGTTCCAGTCCAGATTGGGTCAAACCAAAGACTTATACAATTGGTATTTTCTGCTTCTCTGCTAAGTAAACAGCATTAAGGAGTAAGGAGTTGGAGCAAAGATTGATTAGTTCGGAATCAGAATCATGTGTCTGACTGGAGTGACATGTCTGCCCACAGACTGTTGGTTCACAATAAAAATCCAACTAAGCGTGTTGGTCTAGCACAAAGCCAACATCATCATCTGACTGATAAACAACTTGTTCTCACCATGATAAACAACTTGTTCTCACCATGATAAACAACTTGTTCTCACCATGATAAACAATTTGTTCTCACCATGATAAACAACTTGTTCTCACCATGATAAACAACTTGTTCTCACCATGATAAACAACTTGTTCTCACCATGATAAACAACTTGTTCTCATCATGATAAACAACTTGTTCTCACCATGATAAACAACTTGTTCTCACCATGATAAACAACTTGTTCTCATCATGATAAACAACTTGTTCTCACCATGATAAACAACTTGTTCTCACCATGATAAACAACTTGTTCTCATCATGATAAACAACTTGTTCTCACCATGATAAACAATTTGTTCTCACCATGATAGACAACTTGTTCTCACCATGATAAACAACTTGTTCTCACCATGATAAACAACTTGTTCTCACCATGATAAACAACTTGTTCTCATCATGATAAACAACTTGTTCTCACCATGATAAACAACTTGTTCTCACCATGATAAACAACTTGTTCTCATCATGATAAACAACTTGTTCTCACCATGATAAACAACTTGTTCTCACCATGATAAACAACTTGTTCTCACCATGATAAACAACTTGTTCTCACCATGATAAACAACTTGTTCTCACCATGATAAACAACTTGTTCTCACCATGATAAACAACTTGTTCTCACCATGATAAACAACTTGTTCTCACCATGATAAACAACTTGTTCTCATCATGATAAACAACTTGTTCTCACCATGATAAACAACTTGTTCTCACCATGATATAGCTGTAATTGCTCACTCACTCTGTTAAACAACACTCACTCACTCTCCTTAACTTTCAATCTCCTAAACACAGATCGTCCTGAATATGCACAAGATATTTGCCGCTGGACGTTAAGCAACCAACAAACAATCCTAAACAGAGAATTAACAGACAGACACTAATGAAAAATATATATTTTGGTTTTGGATAGGCACAAACGTGTGGCAGGGTCAAGCCATGGTATTGAAAAAATTGGCCTCTTGCTTATTTTTTATAAAAATATACCACACATTTAAAAAATCATACAGGTATACATTTATTTTTTAAATTTATTTTTGTTGCAATTTTCCATTTTTTACCTAAATAAAAACTAGAGGCTCAGCCCACTGAGCCTGTATCGCTCACCTGACAATAGAATGATACAAAATCTTTATCTCTAATAGTTTTTGAAATATCAGATAAAAATGTTTATATAAATTAAAAAAAATAAACATAAAAAAGGGCAATAACTCCTAGACGGGTAATCAGATTTATTTCAAAATTGCAGGGCATGTAGATCTTGACAAGCTGAACATGTTTTCAGATTACACTTAACATCTATCTCTTATAGTTTTTGAAATAAAGGATGAAAAGTATTAACATTTTTAAAATTTGATGAAAAAAGGGCAATAACTTCAAGATGGGTAATCAGATTTACTTTAAAATTGCAGGCTAGGTAAATCTCGACATGCTTGCACATGTTTGCTGTTTAAACTTAACATCTATCTCTTTTAGTTTTTGAAATAAAAAACGAAAAGTATTAAAATTTTGAAAATTTGATGAAAAAAGGGCAATAACTCCAAGATAGGTATTCAGATTTTCTTCAAAATTTCAGGGTAGTTAGATCTTGCTGTGCTGATCATTTTTACTCTGTCAGATTTCTGATATTATTAATGGTTTTTGAGTTATTACCAAAAACGTGCAATTTTACCATATGTTCTATTTTTAGTAACAGTGGCCATGTTTGTTGGCCGAATGGAACCAAATGAAGAAGCTTTATAGAGGATCTAACATAAATGCTTCCTGCCAAGTTGGCTCCATTTGGCCAAGCAGTTTCAGAGGAGAAGATTTTTTTTTAACATTAGCCAATCAGAAACAAGAATTGCCCTTGGCGGCCATATTTGTTGTCGGAATGAGACGAAATGAAGAAAATTTATAGAGGATCTTATATAGATGCTTTCTGCCAAGCTTGGTTACATTTGGCCCAGTTGTTTCAGAAGAATAGATTAAAATATGAAAAAGTTAACGGACGGACGACGGACGGACGCCAAGTGATGGCAATACCTCACATGACCCTTTGGGTCAGATGAGCTAAAAACAAGATGTGGTATCAATAATTTTCCACAATGTTTCTACTTGTTTATTAAATTATGTTTATTTCATTTAGTCAACTTTTAGAGAGAGTGTTTTGGTGTTTAATGTCACTTTCAAAAATATTTCAGTTACATCGTGGCAGTCAATGTTATTGATGGAGGAAACCGGAGTACCCAGAGAAAACCACTGACCTGCTGCAAGTCACTGACAAATTTTATCACATAATGTTGTATCGAGTACACCTCACCTGAGCTGGAGTCGAACTCACAACGTTAGTGGTGATAAGCACTCGTTGCATAGGTAGTTATCAATCCAACTACCATATGAACACGGTCACAACGGCCACTGGTCAACCTTTATAAATAAATCTTTTCAATGAAACTTGTACATGTAGCAGCCTATTTAAGTTCTATATCAATCAAATAAGACAGTCTTAGGTTATGTAAATGTGACATTTAAACAGAAGAATTAGTACATATGTGCCACTGTAAACACATGTGTAATGTTATCTAAAACAGAAAACTACATGGACATGTTTACCTAAATTAAATGGTCATATGTAAACTTAAGATCGTTGATACAAAGCTAAACAAATATTATTTTAGGTTTAATTTTTTTATTTTCATCAAAAACAATTGCATGACATAAAAAATACAGTTGACAACACTCAAACAAAAATATACAAAAGAAAAATAAATATGGTCACAAGCACCTTTTAAAAACTTTCTCATAATTTTGTCAAAGAGTAGAAACAAAATCACTCACCATTTGTTATAACATTTCAACCCAGATTTTTGATATCGTATGATCGTAACTAGAACACTAAGTCATGATCAGTATTTAAGTATCGGCCTATATCTAAATTAAACATCAGTTCAACATAAAAGACATACAATAGCAGGCTTAGACTATTTAAATAGGACAATAAAACAGAATAATTAACAAGGATGTATATCTGGTAGGTGTTGATCAAACATTTACAACATCTGACTGTGTAAAGTTTGAGAAGGTCATTTGATTTCACCATGCATGCTTTGTACTGGTGATTTAAATTTTGTGTTTTTATGTTATGACGATTTGGACAGGATCTGAGATTTTTTATCTTGCAGGTAGTTTTAGTCCTACAGATTTTAATAACATAACTTTGATAGTTGTTATTGTTGCAGAAGCCGAGTAGGCAATTTTCAGTTATATCATGTCTAGAACAGATAACTGGTATTTTTTAGATCAAATGAAGATGCCTGCTTTCTATTAGACCTGAATTTTCATTGGCATATATTAGGGTCTTTCTTGTGTTTAATGATTTTAGGTGACTGGTAGTTTTTGAAAAGAAAGTATAAATAATTCCATCAATATCATCACAACAAACAACCACTGGACCTCTCACATCAAATCATCAAAACAAACAACCACTGGACATCTCACATCAAATCATCAAAACAAACAACCACTGGACATCTCACATCAAATCATCAAAACAAACAATCACTGGACCTCTCACATCAAATCAACAAAACAAACAACCACTGGACATCTCACATCAAATCATCAAAACAAACAACCACTGAACCTCTCACATCAAATCAACAAAACAAACAACCACTGGACCTCTCACATCAATATCATCAAAACAAACAACCACTGGACCTCTCACATCAAATCATCAAAACAAACAACCACTGGACCTCTCACATCAATATCATCACAACAAACAACCACTGGACCTCTCACATCAAATCATCAAAACAAACAACCACTGGATCTCTCACATCAATATCAACAAAACAAACAACCACTGGACCTCTCACATCAAATCATCAAAACAAACAACCACTGGACCTCTCACATCAAATCATCAAAACAAACAATCACTGGACCTCTCACATCAAATCATCAAAACAAACAACCACTGGATCTCTCACATCAATATCAACAAAACAAACAACCACTGGACCTCTCACATCAAATCATCAAAACAAACAACCACTGGACCTCTCACATCAAATCATCAAAACAAACAACCACAGGACATCTCACATCAAATCATCAAAAAAAACAACCACTAGACCTCTCACATCAAATCAACAAAACAAACAACCACTGGACCTCTCACATCAATATCATCAAAACAAACAACCACTGGACCTCTCACATCAAAACATCAAAACAAACAACCACTGGACCTCTCACATCAAATCATTAAAACAAACAACCACTGGACCTCTCACATCAAATCATTGAACACAAACAACCACTGGACCTCTCACATCAAATCATCAAAACAAACAACCACTGGACCACTCACATCAAATCATCAAAACAAACAACCACTGGACCTCTCACATCAATATCATCAAAACAAACAACCACTGGACCTCACACATCAATATCATTGACCACAAACAACCACTGGACCTCTCACTCTTATGGCATCTCAGAATATTGTGTAAATCTGTTTGTGAAATGACTTTATACCTGTCTGAGGATACCAAACTGGTAACATTATCAAATCTAAAAACTCAAGATTTTTTTAGAGAAATAGTAAATGTGATAAGAACATAAATAATGAAGCTTTTAAATATTTATTTTTTCTTCAGTAAATTGATTACCAACTGGAAACTTGTTTGCTGATGAAATTTAAAATCGAATAAACAAAAATCTGTGACAAGATACCATATAAGATTGTACTGTAGACAGAGATCCTTGGAATGATCTAGACATAATTATACACAATTACCCGTCTGTACATATTTTTAAAAGGAAATTAAAACTAAAATATGCTCAATTCCCCCGGCCTCCAACATATCACTTCACCGGCAATAGAAACCTGAATATACTTCATGCTGCAGATTACACCAAAAATGTAGTTCTTTAAGATCAGATCTTTTCAGAAGTAATCTTATAGAAAATCCAATTTGTTCATGTGGAGTTGGTCCTGAACATTATTTCTTATACTGCACAAAATATGCTACTGCACGAAATAAGTTGAAAAGTAATATAGAATTAATAAATATACCTTTTGTATTAAATGTATTACTTTATGGCAATGAAGGCGGAAGTCATGAAACCAACAGTTTTGTTTTCCAGCAAGTTAAATTATTTATCAAAGAAACGGGGCACTTCATTGACTAAATTTTGAAATTACTATACCAGGATTGCAAACATGTTTCTTTTTTCTCCTCTCTTTATTTTGTTCTTTTTTTTCTTTTATCTCATTCAATTTCCTTTTTCTCAAAAGCAAAAGCTACTTAAAGAAAATTAATCAGTCAAACACAACTTATCTTAATATCCTCTCTCATACTTTCTATCATGAAAAGATGTACTCGAAATGTACTTATTTCGCTGAAGTTTACATGTCTGTTCTATTTCTGTCACCAATTGTTATAATGTTAAATGTAGTTTATTTCAGTATATCAATGTATGTATAATAACGAACGCCACGATATACAGGTAGCTGAAATATTGCTAAAGTTGGCACAAAACACCAATCAATCAATCATGTAAATAACGGAGACGGCAACCTAAATTGTATAATTTGTGCCTGATCCTTTCGTCTTGTTTATGACAAATAAATATGCTTAAACTAGAGATCCTAAACTTGTGATGAGTCCGAATCAAAAGGCTACAAGTCCCACTAGTGTATTCTTTGTTATTTTTTATACAAAATGGGGCGTCCCAAACAAAAGTGACAAATCCAGGACTCACCAAGACGAATTACAAGTATCTCTGTGTAGATACCATTTTTTTAACTTTTGAAATTAACTGATTTAAAATTAAAAAATCAAAACATTCTCTCATAAACTTGTTCCTGAATATATTTGTCTTAAAAATCAGTGCCAAGTGACCATATAATTGTTTTATATCTTAATGATAAATACCACACAACATGCAAATCAGTGTTAGCACTAGACAAAATTTATTATTTTCAGCTTAAGCATTGGTTAATTTGATATGCATGCATATCATCACAAAATGACAAAAAAATCCATCTTCCATTTAGTTTTACATTGCATATGTATGACAGTGGTTCCATGTACAAAGGTTTTGAAAAATTATCCGTCAGTCTAATCCTACAAAATATTTGAATACTACCAACATCTCCCGAAATTGGTTTAGAATAGTAAGAGACACAATTAATTTTATTTCTTTAAATATTTATTATTCCGTTCATACTATATGTATATCTGCTATTATTTATTAAAGTCTTTCTAAAATAAATCATTAAATGCTATAAAATTATTAACCAGTTTGTTGTTGAAACTTTAAATACAAGAAGGAATATATTCTCTGTATAATTTTGTCACATATAATTTTAAAGAGTATGATTTAGATACTGAAAATTGCCTTAATAATAGATAAATATTTTGTATGTGAAGGCAGAGACATGATGTCTGGTGGAAGCGGTGCCTATATCATTCTTTTAAAATTAAAAACTTTTTTGTACACTTGGAGCTAGCATAATATTAACCGAAATACACATACACATGTACTTTAAAATGTCGATATGAAAAATATCAGTATTACAGTAAACGTATGCAGTGCGGTCTTAATGCATGGGCAGTTGCAACTTGCCCGGAGGTCCCACAAGCAAAGGAACCACATACTAATCTATGTATGTTGTATACAGCATGTTTTTTAATGTTTAAATACTGATTTTGTTACCAATACAAGAAATATATGTTTAATTTTATCAACCATGTAAAGAATACAGTTTTATTCCTGTGCGTGTTTGTATATAGAAAGCGGCCTCGGTGCACTGCTTTGACCGGGGCCTATAATTCTGATAAGACGGCCCTGAGGCCTGACTGTACATCATTCATCATGTACACTTTATGAACATGTATAGGCTGTACATACAGGTAGCATGGTATAGGCCAATATTACTTATAAATGTTGATTGTATTTCTTGATATTTTCGTAATAAAACTCTTTTCTTATGGCTTAAAAGACCATACTTTCATTTTACATACACCAGTCTACTACCCCCTTTCTAACGGTTAATACCACCAGCATACTAGTACTAGTTAGTTAGCCTTCAATGTTTGCACTGTCCCTAGTCCTGCAATAAAAGATTCCATACTTTTATTGTTTTTTCGTAATTTTCTATTCTACTTCTTTAACTTTCCAGGGGATGTCATAGGGAATATAAAGGTATTTTTAGCATCATTTAATTTCAAATACTTCCGTCCTCTTCAAAGGCTGCGTCTTCTCATATTATGCGAGCGTCAGCGAGCTCTTTATGGTATAAAATGTGTACTTAGAATTTTTGACAAACATGGCTGCACATACTGATGGATAAAAAAAAATTAATGCATTGTAAACACGTTCCGTGTAACACACTCAACTAATGAAGATCTTAACATAAAGCGCATAGGTGATCCTAAGTCTCGTACCCTCTCTCGTACGTCCAATACCACTGAAACCCGAAACCCGTGTGTAATAAAAGTCATTTTGTTAAGCTTGTTTTACTTATATTGATATTTTTTAATTTATTAAATCTCTTCTACTGACAAGAATTTTTGTTTCTACGCGGAAGTTAACTTTTGAGATTTCGTAAGGAACGACAGTTCAATTGAATGAGACTAGATTCGGCCCTAAAACAAAGTCGTCCCCGATATATCTCGGCCCAAAAAATCTCAACACTTTTTGATGCGTGAAATTGCCAGATGATTTTCAGATTCGCGAGCATTCATGGCAGTGCCTGTTTCATATTATGCGAGCTTAAGCAAGCTCTTTATGGCATAAAATGTGTACTTAGGATTTTGTAACAAACATGGCTGAACATACTATCGAAGAAAAAAAAAATCGACACTTTGTAAAAACCGGTTTCCGTGTAACACACTAACACACTCAATTAATGAAGATCTTCTTAACATAAAGCGCAAAGGTGATCCTGAAGTCTCGTACCCTCTCTCGTCCGACGGCATTATATATTTTGCTAGAGCCGTGGGACGTCGGAGAGCTATACATACGGAAAACAGCGGATTTGCTTCTCCAACTCTGGGTCAGTACATTTCCACGTTTCGTGGCTATCAGATTTTATTTTCTATCAGAAACCCTTATATAAATCGCTTCACCAATCATTTTTCTATTCATTCATAACCATCTTACCCTCAGAAAGTGGTGTTACACTCCATTACAGCACGATTTTGCCCTAGATCCTATTATTCCGCCATTTGACTTCCATTTTTCAAACATTTGTCACGTGACTACGAGAAAACTACGATTACCGCAATGTATCATGGGAGACGATTTGCATATAAACAAACAAACAAATATTTTTATTGCCAATCATAGACGCCTGTTAAGGCAGAACAATTAACATAAAATTTAATACAGTTGATTATATTGATTGGTAATGATTTTAACAGCAAATTTAGTGAATTACAGATAACCATAAGAAAAAAAAATGTTGTAGTACCTTGTCCAAAAAGGGAGAACGTAACACGTGCTCTTTCCAAAACCCGTTGGTAACACTCTGCCATTGAATCTTTTCTTTCCAATACATTCTGTATTATTTCCTTCTGCTCTGCTTTGATCTGTAGATGGACTGTTTGTCCTGCAGAATACGCTTAAATGTATCGTCTTCCATGTGATTTGAATGTTGTTTACGTATGCAAATAATGCTCCAAATAATTTGGCATGCTGCATTAATTAGCTCCCATCATGCAATGCGTTGCTGTCATCATTCAGTTAGTATCGCGAGATCACGTGTGTAGATTCGAAAATGGAAGTCAAATGGCGGAATAATAGGATCTAAGGCAAAATCGTGCTGTAATGGAGTGCAACACCACTTTCTGAGGGTAAGATGGTTATGAATGAATAGAAAAATGATTGGTGAAGCGATTTATATAAGGGTTTCTGATAGAAAATAAAATCCGATAGCCACGAAACGTGGAAATGTGCCGACCAAGAGCTGGAGAGGCAAATCCGCTGTTTTCCGCATGTATAGCTCTCCGACGTCTCACGTCTCTAGCAAAAATATATAATGCCGTCGGACGACAGAGGAATCTCGGACTAGTACGTCAGATACCACTGAAACCTGGAACCTGTGTGTAATAAAAGTCATTTTGTTAGCTTGTTTTACTTATATTGATATTTTTTAATTTATTAAATCTCTTCTGATATACTGACAAGAATTTTTGTTTCTACGTGGAAGTTAACTTTTGAGATTTCGTAAGGAACGATAACTCCAATAAAGGAACGACAGCTCGATTGAATGAGACTAGATTCGGCCTAATCTCGTTGAGATTAGGATTCCGAAGAAATTTTCTGTCTGTTCTTCATCCTCAACGAGATTAGATTCGGCCCTAAAAAAAAGTCGTCCCCAATATATCTCGACACTTTTTGATGCACTGCGTGCAATTGCCAGATCATTTTCAGATGCGCGAGCATTCATGGCCGTGCCGGTTTCATATTATACAATGATAGTACAAAAATTCAGTGGTGTAAAATTGGTGACCGGGAACAAGTCCCTGTGAATGTAATTTTAAATTGGCCCGAAGTGTCATGACCAAGTGTTCTTACCTTTTTCGATCGTTGCCATTAGTGCGGCAGTATATCTCATTTTACACAAAAATATATTTTTTAAATATAATCATCGTTTACGGTGATTTCATCTTGTAGTCTTTTGAACTATCAATATCAAAACAAATTCCAAACAGACGCCATTGCATAGAAACTATATCTTGTATACCTCCAAAATAAAAGAGCTAGTATAAAACCTGTTTGACGACTCCCCTCTCGAGCCGTGAGACTTATCAAACGCATATCAATCCAATGTTCATACAAAATATGAGTCAATATTCTACTGAGCACTGCGATGAGCAACTCTGTCGGATTGTTCAAAATAGTTGTCTCAAATCGCACACACAATCACTATTTTTTCATCATGAGTAAATAGTTTTATTCTAAAATTAATTAAGTAAAATATAAAAAAAGAGGTCAAAATTTTAAATATGTCATCAAAGTATACATCTATTTGACAGTAGAGCATTTTTTATCTCCGAAAATGCAATGGCCAAATGGAATTCAATCCTGGGATATTTCTCGCTTTGTACGCCCTATAAAGGAGATCTCCACTAATGCCGTTAGCGAAGGATGGTTATGAACCTACTACAGTTCATATAACATTAGGAAGAGGAGCGTACCAGTTACACTCCTTCCATCTCAAGAGTCACCATACCTTGATGATGATATCTAATTTACCAACATTCAACCGTTCGTTGTGACAGATTTCCAATTATGACCACCGTCGGTTATTTGGTTTAAGGGATAGCTATGAACCTACTACGGTTCATATGACCTTAAGTAGAGGAGCGTACTCGTTACACCCCTCCACCGCAAGAGTCATCATACCTTCTTCTTCTTCTTCTTCTTCTTTCAATTTCCGCACATCGACATCTTATTGACGATTATGTGCCGTGCATGATGATAATATCTAATTTACCGACATACATTCAACCGACCAGATTTCAAATTCTGACCACCGCCGGTTATTTAGTTTAGAGGATGGTTATGAACATACTATGGTTCCAGTGTCCTAAGGTAGAGGAGCGTATCCTTTACACTACATAAGCGCAGTACCAGTAACATAAACTCCAGTGCGTTGAAGGCGGTCGCTATGTAATAGAAGTAATATCATTGAGATTTGGCTCTCGGAAACTATATTTGCTTTCATTCCTCCTAAAAGTATTGTAACAGTCCCTATTAAATCTATTCTGCAGATTTAAAATCTTACCCCGATGCATTCTCATGCATATTTTGTCATGGGCGGATGGTGTCAGATCAAACACAGGTGAAATTTCGTATATACATGTAGATATATTTTCTAGTTCAAATCTGTAAAAATTGTGACATTTTCTTACACCTTTCAGCAATTACAAACACATTAAAACAATATTCACTTCGATGTGTCCGCCATATTGGCAACCTTGAAAGCAAAAATAGCTTCTAGAGTCAAATACCAACGGGATTATTGTAGAAGTAGGAGGGTCAAAGTATCTGTTTAATGAGGAGTTCACTATTTTTTTATTTTAGAAACATTAGACTGAATGTATAGGCTAGAAATTTTGAAAATACCAAATTGGTCATCAGAAGCTGTAATTCAAAGAAATATATACAATAAAATTAACAATAGAAAAGAGACAAGAGTCAAACAATGATCTGCAAAACACTACACAGAAAACTAAAAATTGAATAAAATTAACCAAACAAAAATCCGGGGATGAAATTATGATTACAACAAATGGAACAAATTCGTAGTTATTTGTGATAGATATTCAGTAACTGTTAACCAAGTCATGGTGGAGACTGTAAAACTTTTGAGGTAATGACTCCAATTAATCCAATTAAAATAAACTAGAAACCATTGGCCCAGTAGCTTCCGCTAGCAGAAACACTCTACCAATGAAATCACGATGGGAACCACAAGCTCTGGAATATCGAATCAACACATAGATATTTACTCTATGCAAGTGTTGTTGGATTGTTGCTACATATAGAAGTAAAGTTCACAATGGGAAATTTGAAATCATCTCATTTTGTCTTAAAGCTTCGTTCCTAGCAAATTTCTAGGTGCGTGTCAATGTATGAACCATATGTAGCTGTATCTGTGGTATCTTCTTTATTTCAACCTCAATGGGATAAATGCGATCAACATAATCGCCAAACTTATTTATTATTTAGTGAAAGGACATCATCTATATAGAGGACCGTGAAAGACCGAATTATATTCTTTTCGTTTTATTGGGGACCCTTCCCCCTTTGCTTGAAGTCTTCCTCGTGCGAATAGACGAACAAGCTGGCGAGAAGAGCAGCACAGTTGGTATCCATATTCATGATTTGTTAGAATAATGTTTTTCTAATCTACAAATGTTACACTTTAAAATTAGTAGAGAAACTAATAGAGGGTCACGCTAGGACCATGCTTGTTTTAGTTTAAATGTGTGAAAGGCAGAGGAAACCTATTAGTAAACAGAAGGAAAAAATTATACTAATCAGAGGAAAAGAATTAATAAACCGAAGGAGCCAATTACTAATCTCATGGAACATATTGGTATATCGTGGAATCATATTATTTATCCGATGGAACGGATAACTAATCAGAGTAAGCATATATAAGTAAACAGATAGAGAAAATGTCTTCGGTTTCCTGGCTCCGGGTATAATTTTAACCGAATTCTAAAACAAATATTCTATATTCCTTGAAAAAAATAAAATAATCCCGATTAAAATAGTAAATCTTACTTGTATCCCTTACTGATACGTCGTGGCGTCTGAGATCTGACGAAACACCCATTAAGGGTCACATTATGCCTTTCTTACTAGACCCAATGATCTAGTTGGCCAGTAATAAACATTATGACTTTCTTACTAGACCCAATGATTTAGTGGGCCAGTAACAAACATTATGACTTTCTTACTAGACCCAATGATTTAGTGGGCCAGTAACAAACATTATGTCTTTCTTACTAGACCCAATGATTTAGTGGGCCAGTAACAAACATTATGACTTTCTTACTAGACCCAATGATTTAGTGGGCCAGTAACAAACATTATGACTTTCTTACTAGACTCAATGATTTAGTGGGCCAGTAACAAACATTATGACTTTCTTACTAGACCCAATGATTTAGTGGGCCAGTAACAAACATTATGACTTTCTTACTAGACCCAATGATTTAGTGGGCCAGTAACAAACATTATGTCTTTCTTACTAGACCCAATGATTTAGTGGGCCAGTAACAAACATTATGTCTTTCTTACTAGACCCAATGATTTAGTGGGCCAGTAACAAACATTATGACTTTCTTACTAGACCCAATGATTTAGTGGGCCAGTAACAAACATTATGACTTTCTTACTAGACCCAATGATTTAGTGGGCCAGTAACAAACATTATGACTTTCTTACTAGACCCAATGACTTAGTGGGCCAGTAACAAACATTATGACTTTCTTACTAGACCCAATGATTTAGTGGGCCAGTAACAAACATTATGACTTTCTTATTAGACCCAATGATTTAGTGGGCCAGTAACAAACATTATGACTTTCTTACTAGACCCAATGATTTAGTGGGCCAGTAACAAACATTATGACTTTCTTACTAGACCCAATGATTTAGTGGACCAGTAACAAACATTAGGACTTTCTTACTAGACCCAATGATTTAGTGGGCCAGTAACAAACATTATGACTTTCTTACTAGATCCAATGATTTAGTGGGCCAGTAACAAACATTATGACTTTCTTATTAGACCCAATGATTTAGTGGGCCAGTAACAAACATTATGACTTTCTTACTAGACCCAATGATTTAGTGGGCCAGTAACAAACATTATGACTTTCTTACTAGACCCAATGATTTAGTGGGCCAGTAACAAACATTATGACTTTCTTACTAGACCCAATGATTTAGTGGGCCAGTAACAAACATTATGACTTTCTTACTAGACCCAATGATTTAGTGGGCCAGTAACAAACATTATGACTTTCTTACTAGACCCAATGATTTAGTGGGCCAGTAACAAGCATTATGACTTTCTTACTAGACCCAATGATGTAGTGGACCAGTAACAAACATTATGACTTTCTTACTAGACCCAATGATGTAGTGGGCCAGTAACAAACATTATGACTTTCTTACTAGATCCAATGATGTAGTGGGCCAGTAACAAACATTATGACTTTCTTACTAGACCCAATGATTAAGTGGGCCAGTAACAAACATTATGACTTTCTTACTAGACCCAATGATTAAGTGGGCCAGTAACAAACATTATGACTTTCTTACTAGACCCAATGATTTAGTGGGCCAGTAACAAACATTATGACTTTCTTACTAGACCCAATGATTTAGTGGGCCAGTAACAAACATTATGTCTTTCTTACTAGACCCAATGATTTAGTGGGCCAGTAACAAACATTATGTCTTTCTTACTAGACCCAATGATTTAGTGGGCCAGTAACAAACATTATGACTTTCTTACTAGACCCAATGATTTAGTGGGCCAGTAACAAACATTATGACTTTCTTACTAGACCCAATGATTTAGTGGGCCAGTAACAAACATTATGACTTTCTTACTAGACCCAATGACTTAGTGGGCCAGTAACAAACATTATGACTTTCTTACTAGACCCAATGATTTAGTGGGCCAGTAACAAACATTATGACTTTCTTATTAGACCCAATGATTTAGTGGGCCAGTAACAAACATTATGACTTTCTTACTAGACCCAATGATTTAGTGGGCCAGTAACAAACATTATGACTTTCTTACTAGACCCAATGATTTAGTGGACCAGTAACAAACATTAGAACTTTCTTACTAGACCCAATGATTTAGTGGGCCAGTAACAAACATTATGACTTTCTTACTAGATCCAATGATTTAGTGGGCCAGTAACAAACATTATGACTTTCTTATTAGACCTAATGATTTAGTGGGCCAGTAACAAACATTATGACTTTCTTACTAGACCCAATGATTTAGTGGGCCAGTAACAAACATTATGACTTTCTTACTAGACCCAATGATTTAGTGGGCCAGTAACAAACATTATGACTTTCTTACTAGACCCAATGATTTAGTGGGCCAGTAACAAACATTATGACTTTCTTACTAGACCCAATGATTTAGTGGGCCAGTAACAAACATTATGACTTTCTTACTAGACCCAATGATTTAGTGGGCCAGTAACAAGCATTATGACTTTCTTACTAGACCCAATGATGTAGTGGACCAGTAACAAACATTATGACTTTCTTACTAGACCCAATGATGTAGTGGGCCAGTAACAAACATTATGACTTTCTTACTAGATCCAATGATGTAGTGGGCCAGTAACAAACATTATGACTTTCTTACTAGACCCAATGATTAAGTGGGCCAGTAACAAACATTATGACTTTCTTACTAGACCCAATGATTAAGTGGGCCAGTAACAAACATTATGACTTTCTTACTAGACCCAATGATTTAGTGGGCCAGTAACAAACATTATGACTTTCTTACTAGACTCAATGATTTAGTGGGCCAGTAACAAACATTATGTCTTTCTTACTAGACCCAATAATTTAGTGGGCCAGTAACAAACATTATGCCTTTCTTATTAAACCCAATGATTTAGTGGGCCAGTAACAAACATTATGTCTTTCTTACTAGACCCAATGATTTAGTGGGCCAGTAACAAACATTATGTCTTTCTTACTAGACCTAATGATTTAGTGGGCCAGTAACAAACAATATGACTTTCTTACTAGACCCAATGATTAAGTGGGCCAGTAACAAACATTATGACTTTCTTACTAGACCCAATGATTAAGTGGGCCAGTAATAAACATTATGACTTTCTTACTAGACCCAATGATTTAGTGGGCCAGTAACAAACATTATGACTTTCTTACTAGACCCAATGATTTAGTGGGCCAGTAACAAACATTATGAAAATTCTGGAAGATACTGGGATACTAGTATTTACCAGTATCTGTACCAGTATTGCAGATACTGGAAGATACTGGTAAAATACTGGTATTACCAGTATTGTGTACCAGTATTGTGGTACCAGTATCGCGGCCGGCTGCTTCATATTATCCAACAATATTCTCAAATTAACACAAACATTTCGAAATAGCTCACAAAGTTTGTAGTCTGTTAATAAATTTAGCAATTATATAATGAATTGATGGCCTTCCTGGTTACAATGTAAATGTGATTGATGATCAACATCCAGAATTTAGAAGTCTAAGTTAATTTTCTAAATATACTAAGCATAGTTGAACATATCAAACAAAAAATCAAAATCAAAGATAAAAAAAGTCTATGACTAAGGCTATGGGGGCCTTCTTGGTTCTCCGGGCTCCGGACCGATGTATCGGCTGACCCCCTCCCCCCTCCCCCCCCCCCCCCCCCCCCCCCTCATAGGCCCTGTTGACTCCCATTTGTTTTTGTAGAGGATTCATGTTTTATTTATGTTATTTGTATTTATTTAAGTATACTGGTGTTCAACACGATTTCAATATCAGCTGATGTTCGTGTCGTTTAACAGTAACATGACGGGTGTCACTAGTGCAGCAGGAGATGCTAACCCTTCCGGAGAACCTGAGTTCACCCCCGGTTTATAGTGGGGTTCGTGTTACTCGATCTTTAGTTTTCTGCGCAATGTTTTGTAGATCGTTGTTTGTTCTTTTGTCCTTTTTCTTTTGATCAATATGTTGTCTGTCTTTCTTCTTCTCCTATTAACGATTTGGTATCTTCAGACTTTTCTTACAGACGAATCAATATGTGCTTGGAAGCTTAACCATAAATTAAGATTCACAGAGCAGTATAAAAGCAAATCAACAAAGGAAATAGCAAAATTCGTTCCCATTGGAATCCAGATACTTATGAGAAGTAAGCGGTTATTTGTTGTAAGCAAGTTATTTCTCGAAAGTAAGTCAAATGGGAAAACACACATAGCAATGGTTTCATGGTCGAAACTATGACCTGAAACGCCGCTCATGACCTTTTGTGTATGTGCCAAGATTAGACATGGTTTGCATTATTGACGACTGAATCTCTTTAGTTGTACCTTAACGTTTTTCTGAGTACCTTGTACAACATTCATTGTGGTCGCTTGGCTGTAATTGAGAAGTTAGGGAAAAAACATACTGCTATAATGTTCTGCAAAAAGTCTGACGGAACATAAGCTTGCTTTTATCGTGCATTCCAGAGTGGTTTGAAAACATTTGTAGTGGTTTATCTTGAAAGAACTCCGAAAATATAGAATATTCTAGCTAGCAATCAATTTGGAAAAGGGCTGTATTCATTTGCAGAAAAATACCCGAAATATTTAGATCATTACAAAATTCGGACAACTACCGCGCAAATAGGTAGGAGTGACAAGCTTGCAATAACAACCAGTCATTTCTTTATCAATATCTATTCCGTCCAAATTTGGCTAGATTCGAGGAGCGTTCGACTTTTTTTTTGAAAATTGAAAAAAGATTGGTCCGAGGTACTTTATGAAAGTTTTCACATGTTTCCAATCTTACAATAGTTGTGTAATGTAAACGGAAAAATATCACATTTCCCATTTCAATCTGGAAAACTACATTTTTATTTAATAAACGAAATAAAATAATAAGACTAAAATCAGTTCAGGCTACAGTAATTCTCTGCTGGTAATAGATGCATATATATTTACAAGAAAACCGAACATATATTTGTATTATTATTGTGATGTACAGTATTAAAAAGGAAAATAAATGTTCATAATAGTTGGCCTATTTTAAAATATATTTCCTGGCAGGTACCAGCTGGTTATTACGAGTTGTCTACCTTTTCTACTTTCATTTTCATTTTCAGTTTTCTAAATTTATAAAATATTGTGACTTCAATTCAAACTAGCATTGCTAATCAAATATTCAAATTTGAATATGACTTCTTTATTTCAGATTTTGTGTCTTTGTTTGATTCATGCTGTCACTGCAGCTTTTATTGTAAACAAAATATCCTTTGCGCACTTGATCGCGCGCAAGGAATTATGGAAATCGCCATATTGGTATGTTGTTTTGGTTGACACTAACAGAAGATCAAAGAAAGTAACGTTAAAAACACAATCGAAGTTGGCAAGCTGGATAAAATACCAGAGTATTTAAGAGACACAATGGATTGGTTCATGGGGTAGGTCGTCATACAAAAACTCTCCATAATGGCATCTTTTAGAGACAAATTTCAACATCATAAAACAACAAAGCCGGCTTCACGAATTCATTAAGAAACCAACCATTCTTTGTCAGCAAGGTGTTGTTTGGAATTAAAAAAAGTTTGAACATATTATACATATTCTTAGTTGCACTCAAATACGTCGTGAATTTGTCGTTGCTGTCAAGTTTTGTCTAACCGTCTATAACTTGCACTGAGTGATGGCAGACAAGTTAATTAAGCCACATTTCCAATAGACCCACATCACATGGCATGGATGGTGCTGGTCTGATTTGATTTTTTGTTGGCTCACAAATCTACCTTGAAACCAACAATTGTTTATCCATTGAAGAAAATGAATATGATGATAAAATTATGAATAAGTTATGTAGAGTGGTTATTTGTCTGGCCATTCATGATTGTATCTATCAGATTCGTTATGCCTCTATACATGTATATGATGCTGATGTCAAATAAGATGGTAATTCATCAAGCCATTATTTTTTTCTAGTTACAGTTAGCATCAAAATGAAAGATAATTGTATCCCTATCATTATTTTGAGCAAACATTTACCGTTCATTGTTTTGCATGATACCCATCCACTTAATATTTTCCATATATTTGGCAAAGTGTTTTCAAGTCATGAAACAATCAAGATTTTGTTTAGTGTAAACATATTTTTTAACAAATCATAACTCACATTTAATAAATATACAGTACAAAACAGGATTAAAAAAACAAGTGCAGTTTTTTTGTTTCCAGTTGAACTGCGTCAGCGTGGCGGGGGGTATATATTTCCTCGGATTTGCAAATTATTATGAAATTATCCTGCATTTGTCAAATATAATGAATTTGTTACTATTAGTTAGGTGAAAATAAAACAACCATAAATTGTTTGTATCAGGACTATATTCCATGTAGTTTCATGGTTGGTTTTAGTTCGTAAAAAAATTGTTTGCCAGAGAATGCCAAGAGGGAAAGGGGGATGGAAGCCTGTTTAAAAAAATATTTCCATCTTGTTAGGGATACAATGTAAAAACCTTCTTTTCAGTTCAATATTAAAACAAACAATTGACATCTACACTCAGATTTCAGGATTTGTGGTCTATTTTTATTTCAAACTTATTTGGGGGAGGGGTCATTCCTTGAAACCACACTATCTTTTGTGTCAGTACTGACACCCTTCAACAGTTATTTGTACAGTTTGTGTGTTATGGGGTATTGATTTTGCTTCTTTCTACGATTTTGCTATTAGATTTTGGAACTGTTCTGACTGTGAAGTATTTTTTGTTTTATTCATTCAAATCAATTAGTGAGAATGCAAAACGTGGAACATTTACTTTGGTATGGAGTATTGTATCAGTTTTTCAAAATGAAGACATTCAATTTTTATATCTACATGTAATCAATATTTTTTTCAGCATATATGCTCGGAATATATATTGCCATAAATATAAGAATAAGAATTTTTATTGTCCAATAGAGGGCCCACAAGGGGCAAAGTCATTACAGTGATTCATAAACAATAACATTAAAAAATAAAAATATATGTAGCAGTCTGAGACAAAATGATTTTGAGCCCGAACAGCATTTTAGAAGAATTTTTTCTATTTGGTTAAGCAAATTTTATGCAATTGTTCCTAGCATGAACCAATTTTTACTAGACTGAGGCTTAGGGCTAGTGGTTGTTGGCGAAGACTGTATAGTACATGCTTTTCATGTCTATTTCTTTATGGAGCATTATATAACAAGTTCTAAGAAGTGTCTAAAAGTTGTGATTTTAGACCAATTGCTTTCATTGTGTAATCTAATAGTAATAAATGTGGTGTCGTTGACTTTGTTGACCTTGAAAATTACTACCCCCTATTTGTAATACTACATAAGACTTAATTTGATTTCAGCCTATATATAGCTAGGGAACTTTAATTAAAGTTGAATAGGATCTTAAGACATATATAGTAATAATATAAGTTATCAAGAAAATCTTAAAGTCTTGTATTTATTCATTTGTTATTATACAATGTAATATCTTTGTTCTATCAAGCCCACAATTTGGTAATGAGAAATTTATCCTGAAATTGACATATTTAGTATTAGTCATTCTAAATGTTAGGAGATTTTTAGTCCTGTACTGTTTTATATTTTTAGATATAGAATTATTGTATATTATGCAATCAGTGCCTATCACCACTAAAGTTGTGAGTTCGAATCCCCCTCAGCCTCATGGTGGGGTGTACTGATACAACACTATAAAGTTTTTCAGTGACTTTGACACAGTCTGTGGTTTTCTCCATATATTCTGGTTTCTTCCACCAATATAACTGAAATATTGTTGAAAGTGGTGTTAAACACCATTACCCTAACCCTTATTTTATGCATAACTGTATAGAGCGAAAATACATGTAGCATTTTATGCAATAGCAGAGTTCGCGAAATTGCATATGGCTTTGGTGGTCCTAGTGAAAAAAATGTCAGTCCTCATTAATTTTCTATTGCAAAATACCAATCTTGTGTCAGTCCTTAGCAAAATCTGCCCAAATTTTGCTGGTCATGTCTGACAGGACTGACACATTTTGCGAACTCTGCAATAGAGTTTTTTTTAAAAGAATGTGAGATTTTCCTTCTTATTTGTAAAATTTCATTTAACTATTGACGTTGTATATTATATTATTATTATGTATATCGTACATTTAAAGGGGTATATTTGTCCTTCTGTCATACTCATAGTACCTCATCACCTCTTATTTCAGTCAATGCATTCCTCATCAGATACCCTCCATATTTTAGTAATAAATGCATATCAGTGATACTTGTTGTAGCAATTTATTTTGATGAGTCCAGAGGACATTTCTGAAATTTTTTGTGATTCCCACCATTGTAAAGATCTAAAATCTGAAAACTTTGGTGAGTTCCAACTGAAAATGGTGAGTCCAGAACTCATCTGGGCGAGTTGCAAGGATCTCTGGTATATGATTTTAAGATTAGTGAACTGGTTTCAAAAGTTGATCCTCCTCAGACCTCCTCAGCCCTTTTCACAAAAATTTGTACGATAAAAAATTGTCGTAAGTGTAAAACTAAGATTAAAAAGAGTTTCACAAAAATACTTACGATAATCTTAAGTGTAAAAATAGTCCTAACTTTACGTGTAAAACTACCCTGTCCTAAGTGTAAAATTTTGATCGTAAGAGAAATTTTGATCTTATCTTTTATCGTAAGTGAAAAAAATAGAAAAAAAGATGGACGATGTATTGGCACTTCGACTTGAAAATAAGAGAGCAATTCATCGTTAGCGCATTTTCTCTGACCCGTATGACAAACCTATTTACACATATTGATAAATGTTTATTGAAATGAATATGGTTAATACAAACAGACGCTACAAATGGTATTGTTGTTTACTCCTTTTTCTTTTCTTTTTTTTATTTATTTTTTTTTTCTCAACTGCAAATACATCAATACAGAATAGAGTACAATAATATAATAACATATAAAACATCAGACAATCTATATAGTAAAGTACAATTAAATCTTCTTACAATCTTTTCCAATATATAATCATATGTATATTGCAGTGGAGGTTTTTTTTTTTTTTTTAGAATATAAAAGATGAGAAAAGAGGTATTTTGCAGAGTTTAAAATTGTTTACTATTGATATATGTGATAAATATTTTTTTGTATAATTAGGAAAAAAAGTAGATAAGAATTTAATGTATTTTTAAAAAGAAGAAGAAAAAAAAAAAGAAGACATTGAGAAGATGAGATTGTACTTTATATTGGCATTTATATATAAAACTTTTATGGTCTGGCCTGGTGCAAACAATCAATTGGACTATACAAAAGTATTATTTGGATGGATCAAACATTCATATTGTTTTAATTATCCCGTAATGAGTATACTATAAAGTATACTATAGTATAGTAAATATAAACAAGAAAAGTATATTTAGATAGACTATATCAGTTAGTATTTAGTGGTGTCTCTATGGAAAGGGAATTTACATAAGAATAAAAACTATGTCAACAATCCTCACAGTTTTTCAAAAGTACTCCAGTGTAATTGAAATTCTGCAATTCTTTGATTTCGGACAGCAATCATTTTTTCAGTTTTATATAAATTTATCAAACAGGCTTTAAGCGAATGAAAGGATAATTTTTTCTTTAGACATCTGTTTGTATATATATAGTATTTTATGTTTAGTAAAATGGCATTGTATATATCATCTTTATATACTTTATCAACATCCCCAAAAATTAGAGTCTTCTTTAAAAATGTTTGGTTTATGTCTTTGTCACCGAACCAAGAATTTACTTGTCCTAGCAGATTTTATACATTTTCACAACCCCAAAAAATGTGTTCAATGGTTTTATTTTCCTTTTGGCAAAAATTACAATTTGCATCATCAATAATTTTAATTTTTTTCAGGAAATAATTAGTAGCCAGAATATTGTGGTTTATTCTAAATTGAAACCAATGTAATTTTGTACATGCTGTAGCTTTAAATGGGAGTATATAAATTTGTTTCCACTCATTTGAATTAATATCGAAAACTGTATTCCATTTTCTTTGAGCTGTAGGAACACTACTGTTTTTATTTAGAATTGTGTACATATCTTTTGAACCTTTAGAACTTCGAAAAATATTTTGTAGAGATGATGGGACAAAAGGAGTCTGTAAATTAGATGATTTGTCTCCATATGGATATAATTTTAGCATTTGTTGTAAAGAACTAATAACCCCATTATATTGCAGAAAATTTACACAAAGTCCAAATTTGTTTGAAAACTGATCTAAAGTCAGAAAAGAACCATCATCATTGACAAAATCGTTAGCAAACTTTACACCCCTATTGAACCACTCTGGATAAAAGATAGTTCTTTTGTCAATTTTTACCTGTTTATTCAACCAAACTGTATTGGCAAGAAAGTTTGTCCAATCTTTGTTTTCGTCTTTTTCAATAACAGATTTCCAAGCACACAATACATCCTTCCAAAATTGATTTTTTTACACTTTCTATTACTTGTTCTATATATTCACTACCGCCACATGATAGTTTATTTATATCAATTGATGACATAAAAATATTCTGCCATTTACAATTCTTGAAAAAGAGTCTCCTGATCCATGTGGACTTCAAAGCCAAAATAAAAGAATGTATATTAATCATCTTAAAGTCCCCCCCTCTTGATACTTCTTTTGCATGATATCCTTTTTCACTCTATTAACAGATGATTTCCAAATAAATGTATATAACATAGCTTCAATATCTTTAATAATTTCTATACTAGGGTTTGGAAGTGCAATAAAAAGATGGTTAAGTACTGGCAGAATTAGTGATTTAACCACAGTAATCTTACCTATAGGAGTTAAATTTCTTTTGTTCCACTGTTTAAAGAGTCCTTTCATTTTTTTTAAATATTTTTCATAATTGATCTTTGTAATTTTAGAAATATCAACATCGAAATTTATTCCCAGAACAGTAAACGTAGTTTTTCCCCAGGAGAGATTCCAGTTTTCACATAGTCTATCACTGCTGTATTTTTTGCTTCCTATCCAAATAACTTGTGTTTTTGAAAAATTTATTTTAAGGCCTGATATCTTTTTGAACCATTCCAATTCCAAAAGTGTTTCATTTAATGATTCTTCTGATCCATCCAAAATTACTGATGTATCATCAGCGAACTGAGAAATTTCATGTTCTGAGTGCAAGACTTTAGTTCCTTTTATTTTAGGGTTTTCTCTTATTTTTATAGCCATTATTTCAGCACATAGTATGAATAAATAAGGGGACAACGGATCCCCTTGCCTACAGCATCTCTCTATACGAAAAAAGTCAGATAAATTCCCTCCCTGATTGACTGCAGATTTAATATAAAACGTTTTAACCCATTTTTGAATAGATTCCCCAAAATTGAAATTTTTTTAAATGTTATTAAGAAAGTTCCATGATATTGAGTCAAACGCCTTCTCAAAATCTATTAACAAAAATAAACCAGGTATATCATTCTCCTCTGCATATTCCATTATATCAAACAAAAGCCTAATATTTTCCCCTATGTACCTACCTGCAATAAAACCAGTCTGATCATTATTAATTAATGTGAGGAGAACTTTTTTAATTCTATTTGCTATCACCCCAGACCCTATCTTATATACTGTATTCAACAATGAGATTGGCCGCCAATTTTTTAGAAAATGTCTTGATTTGTCTCCCTTTGATAAACATGTGATTAT
This sequence comes from Bathymodiolus septemdierum, assembly GCA_963383655.1. NCBI lineage: Eukaryota > Metazoa > Mollusca > Bivalvia > Mytilida > Modiolidae > Bathymodiolus > Bathymodiolus septemdierum. The sequence goes on along the minus strand of OY726526.1, from coordinate 78,357,815 downwards.
ACCTTGTTTTTGTGTAACAGATAAACTTCCTAAACTATACCCATAATTTAAAGAACCAATAACAAAAACTTTCAGATCTTTCCAAAAAAACTTTAAAAACTCTGATGTAAACCCATCTGATCCAGGACTTTTGTTATTTTTACTCCCTTTTTCTGGCGTGACTAATAACAGAGTCTGTCTATAACGATGCATTCCGTACATTTACCTTTTCAATGCAGCAGTGTATCGTTTACATGACCAAAAAAATCGGGATAATTCTCATTAATTTTAAATTTCAAATTGGGAACGATCGACAATCGAAAAGACTACTTGCAAACTTGGGGAGAATTCTTTTTTTTCCTTTTTTTTTTTAATAAAAACAGGAATACAGGATTTTCTTCTAGACATCTACTTCGCTTACAAAAGTCTTGTATGAACAGCCGCTTTAGGACTGGAATTTTCTGGATCCAATGATATCGTTTTGATTTTACCTTTATATTAGTAATATAATTTATTAATTTCTGGCAACTTCGATGATCAATACATAAACTTGTGTACATTCTTCTGTAAATATTAATATTAATACCGGTATATAACAGGGATATGTATTCGTCTTCATGATTGATAGATGATAAACACATCTTAATTTAGGTTATCTCAGAAAAATCGGGATAAATTTTCATCAGTAAAAGAACAAACGTTTAATTTTATGTGGGATGGGATTAATTGGAAAAAAGGGGTAAATATTTTGCTGACAAATAACCGATAAAATGAATTATATGAATAGGTTTTTTTTTACACTCCAGATGCACTCCCTTAAAAAATACTTCTACCAAAAGTAACCACGTGTGGATGATGATGCACAACTCCCAAGTAATGATAATTATTATAGATCATTTTAATTTACATGCATTAGAAATGTTCCTCTATACGAAAATCATACCCGTTCATATTTTGTGCAGTTATTGGTGACCGATTCATATACATTTTTTTGTATTAGATAAAAATTCAATATAAACATACAAACACATCATAGCATAAAAACTGCTTATAACTTAGTGCCGGGGATATTTTATAGAATAATTTTATTTAAAAAAATGCGTTGTTGTGCTATGGAAATGAAACTAGGTTGCTAAGGAAGATGGTTTATGGTGTTTAACGCCCCTTTCAACAATATAGCGGTCAGTTTTATTGGTGGAGAAAACTGGAGTACTCGGAGAAAACCATTGACCTGTCGCAAATCACTGACAAACTTTATCACATAATGTTGTATCGAGTATACCTAAGGAAGAATTTTTTATTGTAAGTGTAATTTTAATCGTAAGATTAAAATTTGTCGTAAGATAATCTTTGTGAAAAGGACTTGGGAATTGTCATAAGATAATCTTAAGTGAAAAAGTTAGGACTATAGTTAAGAATTTTTGTGAAAAGGGCTCCTGTTTTGGGACAAGAAGATGTAAAACTTCAAATTTTAGATTATGTCAGACAGACTAAGTGTAAAGATTTATGATATTCAAAAGTGTCCAACAAGTTCAAGGTCATATATATTAAGATTTCTTGCTTAATTTTAGAATTGTGTTTTAAGGTTTGTAAAAATATAAAAATGAACTCATGAGGAAGCCAAAAAAAAAGGAGGGGATGTAATTATGAACATAATTAACAAAAAATTAGTGAAAACCTTGTCTTTTTCAATTGATGTCAAACTTGTTGGCCTTCATTGAAGGACAGTACATGTAGGTCAAAGCCACAGTAAAATACATGTCGTGTCAGTTACATTTAAATTTGTAGGGTAATTTAAAATAAAATGCATAATGAAAGAAAATTGATAAAATAGCAAACAATTATTTTCTTTGCAGGAGTTTTAAACATTTTATGACATGTTGTGCATTCTGTGATGTGGCTTTCTCTAGGTCCAAATGTACTGAATGGCTTTGCCAAAAAACAGACCTCCACAATATAACTGAAATATCGTTGAAAGTAGTATTTAAACACTCATAAGCTTAAACCAGAAACACACAATTGGTGTTGGTTTTGACAGATTTGACTTAAGACTTGGTACAAGTCCCCTTCCTATTATTAATCCCTGTAGACTTGGTACAAGTCCCCTTCCTATTATTAATCCCTGTAGACTTGGTACAAGTCCCCTTCCTATTATTAATCCCTGTAGACTTGGTACAAGTCCCCTTCCTATTATTAATCCCTGTAGACTTGGTACAAGTCCCCTTCCTATTATTAATCCCTGTAGACTTGGTACAAGTCCCCTTCCTATTATTAATCCCTGTAGACTTGGTACAAGTCCCCTTCCTATTATTAATCCCTGTAGACTTGGTACAAGTCCTCTTCCTATTATTAATCCCTGTAGACTTGGTACAAGTCCCCTTCCTATTATTAATCCCTGTAGACTTGGTACAAGTCCCCTTCCTATTATTAATCCCTGTAGACTGGTACAAGTCCCCTTCCTATTATTAATCCCTGTAGACTTGGTACAAGTCCCCTTCCTATTATTAATCCCTGTAGACTTGGTACAAGTCCCCTTCCTATTATTAATCCCTGTAGACTTGGTACAAGTCCCCTTCCTATTATTAATCCCTGTAGACTTGGTACAAGTCCCATTCCTATTATTAATCCCTGTAGACTTGGTACAAGTCCCCTTCCTATTATTAATCCCTGTAGACTTGGTACAAGTCCCCTTCCTATTATTAATCCCAGTAGACTTGGTACAAGTCCCCTTCCTATTATTAATCCCTGTAGACTTGGTACAAGTCCCCTTCCTATTATTAATCCCTGTAGACTTGGTACAAGTCCCCTTCCTATTATTAATCCCTGTAGACTTGGTACAAGTCCCCTTCCTATTATTAATCCCTGTAGACTTGGTACAAGTCCCCTTCCTATTATTAATCCCTGTAGACTTGGTACAAGTCCCCTTCCTATTATTAATCCCTGTAGACTTGGTACAAGTCCCCTTCCTATTATTAATCCCTGTAGACTTGGTACAAGTCCCCTTCCTATTATTAATCCCTGTAGACTTGGTACAAGTCCCCTTCCTATTATTAATCCCTGTAGACTTGGTACAAGTCCCCTTCCTATTATTAATCCCTGTAGACTTGGTACAAGTCCCCTTCCTATTATTAATCCCTGTAGACTTGGTACAAGTCCCCTTCCTATTATTAATCCCTGTAGACTTGGTACAAGTCCCCTTCCTATTATTAATCCCTGTAGACTTGGTACAAGTCCCCTTCCTATTATTAATCCCTGTAGACTTGTTACAAGTCCCCTTCCTATTATTAATAAATATTAACTGACCTCATACATCTATTTACATGTTGATTCTCCACATGTACTAATATGTAATTAGTAAAGAAATGTTTATAAAATAAATATAAATTGTCAGTCAAGAATTGAACTTTCATAGCACCAATATTTTACAGGGATTTCTATTAATAATCATATAAGTAACAAACTTGTAGCAAGTTTAGATTCTAATATATAACATACAATACTGCTAGAATTTGAAAACAGTTATCTAAAATCACGGACATCGACTTTCAAATTATACAATCAAACGTGCCCATGCTGTCACCTCTATTTTGCAGCCACCTGTATTAAAAGGTAACTTTTTTTTTCTTGCCAGTCTCACAGCTCCAGATAAGCTGCGTATTTGCGTTTTTTACGCTATGAAAACGAGTAAAAACGCATGTATTATCAGATCAGAGTGTACACATTACGCATACATATTGCTGTGTAAGCAAACTTTCCAAATTCGGAGCGTACTTGTACAGTTGTGTACATAACAATACATTTTTGTCTTTGGGAAATTCCCCGTAATTACTTTCCTTTATACTTTTCGAAGGAGAGAGCGTATACATCCGAGGGGTACAGAATGCTTGCCTTTCTAAGCATCAATGTCAAAAGAGATCTGATTGGATGTTAACGATAAATCATCCAATCTCGGTCAATATTACAAATAAATGCGGTTTACGTAATAAGTAAGAACTAAAACGAAAGTAAATTTGGGAACACGTCGTTCGTTGAAAATGAGCAAGAACATGAATAAGCGCACTATGGAAAATTATATACTTAAGTTCCTGACAGTTTCATCTGTGTCTAGTGACAGTATAGTTAAAGGAATCATTTATGACATTATCAACATGGCTGTGAAAACTGCCGAAGTCGAGGAGCAAAAAACAAAATATTTTTACGACATTTTATTAATAAACATGACACAATCGTGTCAAATTAAACAGAGATATACATTTCACTTGCATCCTGCGTTTATTGAATAACACTTGTGTCAAACATAATTTTAAAAGTGTACATGTAAGCAATCTTTTCTGAAGTAGAGAGTACAACAGTGCAAAGGAAATATGCACATACACATCATTTTCAAAAGTAGGGGGTAATTACCCTTTGGACTTGAAAATTATCTGGAGCTCTGAGTTTTAGAAATTTTCATATGAATTGAACCTCTTTTAAGAGGTCACCTGTCTAAGAAGACCACTTTTTCTTTGTCCCAAAGGTGATCTTTTAATACAGGTTTAACTGTAGATTGATCATGCTATTGTTGGTCAATAAGTACAACACAATTAATTGATCAGATTTAGATTCTTATAATACAATGATTGTTTACAGCAATCTTATGACATGTAGTAGTATGATGTACTACACACAATGTTTAATCATAGCTATATAGGGAGAAATTATTGTTGTAAATAATGGTGACTATAGTCAGGATCAAACATTACAGTCTGTCTATCGTGTATTGATTTCGACATGTATTCTTTTATATTAATTTTATGGGAAAATACCAATCTGCTGACATTCTCAAGCTGTTTATTACAAATAAAAAATATTATAAATACTTATTACTTACTATTTATTTTTTTAATAGTTTCTGTTTTATATTTTAACCAAGCATAGATGTAAATATGAATATTTTAAATTCTTTGTTTTATATTTTAACTAAGCATTCAGTACATGTAAATATAAATTGGATGTTAACCTTTAACCTTGTTTTGTCCCATGGCATGTGGGTTGTCTGTGTGACAGAATGGTTGAGGTCATTGACCTCTGACTAAGCTTAACATCACTAACGTGAGTTCTAGCCAGTTTTTCTGACTCAATTGTTAAGGTTTCCAGATACAATTTTTGTGCCAGTCACAAGCCAGCACCTGGATTTCCAACGTCATATCTTGTTGTCTTATTTGTGTTCAGTGAGTTAAGATGAGAGGTGGTTGTTGGTTTTGTTGATATTGGTGGAATACGGTTGTTTCGAATCATTTCCATTCCGTCAAAATTTTTGTTATTTTCGTCCGCCAGATCACGTGATTTCGATGGAACTCCTGGCACTGAAATTCCGGTGTCAATGTACACAACAAAAACTCCAATCGATATGTGCCATTTTAACGTTCGATCCTCAACTTAATTTTTTTTTAATATTTTCTGTAAAAGACAGATATCAATTAAATTATTTTATTTGTATCAAAGACTTCAATGCAGAGACTTCCTTAAAATTAAATTTGTTTTCTTTCTTTATTTGCGGCTGTCAGTATCATCAAAGGAAAACGATCTGCCTTTATGTATATATTTCTGATATCAGACAGATAGTGGTGGTACCGAACACCAGTATTTATTCAGCGGTTTCCTTGGCGTCTCCATATTACAATTACTTATAATCTACCGCATCTACGACTATGATATGCTGACGTTGTCACAGTAATAGCGTAAACACCGGAAGTCGCCTGCCGATTTGTTCAGACGTCAAGACAAGAAAAAGATGGAACGTGGTCGGAATTGACATGATTCGAAACAACCGTATTGTTGACCATTACTGTTTTTCTTCTTTCTTTTCATAACCTGCTCTAGGTCTGGGGTTTTACCAGTCTGTTTATTATAACCGTCCAGGCCTTCTATCCAATAAAGTCTGGAAGTCATGATATACCGGCAGCTTAAAAATTGCTGCAATTAAGATTCTATCATTATATAGTTTGTCTTTTCTGTTAAGTTTCTGTTAAAAGAAAGTTTGTCTTTTCTGTTAAGTTTCTGTTAAAAGAAACTATATCTTTTTAAAACATCCTACAATGATCTTAAGTTTGTTAAATGTCTAAAAATATGCTGAGGTATAATGCTAAACCTGAAAGAAAAATGTCCTCTTGACTTGTAACCTGGGTTCTTGTTACTGTTTCCTTGTATTTACTGTCAGCATTGAGCTTACTGATATTGCAGCTCTCCACAGTTGTTGATGGATATAAAAAACAATGTTTTCTGCAGCTTTTCCCCTCTGGACCCCCTACAAGGGCTCTGCCCTTGAACCGTTGGGGACCTTGAGCGGCCCCCAAATCCCTGGCCGAAAAAATGTCATGGCTCAAACGTGCCTCCATTTCTCCACCTACTTTTTGGAAATAGCCTGCAACTTCAAAACTTATTGAAAGCCCTGCATTTAAGCCTTGTGTATACTGCATTGAGTTCCAATTTGTTAAATTTATATCATGTGTGTATATGATTTTACTGTCACAGTATGTTGGTTTCTACCCAAAAAGTGATAGTTAAACTGACTTTATTATTTATTTCATGGTTTACAATTTTAGTGGCTAGAGTAAAAATTCATAACTTTGTTTGATCTGAAATTCATAGATGGGGGATAAATAACTAAGATGTAAACATCAGTTGAAATCCACAAAAATGAAAAACTCATGAATAGTAATGAAATGACATTTTATGTTTAAATAGCAGAGGTTAAAAATAATTAGAATAAATAGATGCACATTTGCTCTATAAAATAGCTAGAGCAGTTATATAAAGTTGAATCAATAATAACTGTATAAATGTTTACTGTATTTATATTTCACACAACAATGGAGGTTGGTTGTACAGGAGACATAATAATATGGTTTTTAGGTCATAGATCTAATTTTACTCGATACATGTAAATAAATTGATATTTTTGTTGTTGTTTAAGAATATTTTCAGCATTACATAAGTTATGTTACATGATTTATTGAACAAAAAGGTGAGTGTATCATCAGATATTTTGGTAGGCCATGTGATGAGTTCACAGAACGAGTCTGGCCTATCAAAATATCTGATGGTGCACGAGTAACTTTGTTCAATAAGGGACTTGTATCTTGCGACGTCAATCAAAGTTTTTTTAATTTTGCTGTTTTGAGTGAGAGTATGTAAGCTTTATGATGATATCTTGTATATTTTGTTATTGAAGATATTGTATGATGTGACGTCATCTAGTTCCTCCTCTCTGGGTATCATGAGATATTGTACGGCTGTTGACAATAGAAAGCATGATACAACTTTTACTTATATGTTGGCTAATTAATCTTAAATCATTTTTTTTGTTCATTATAGACTGTAAACTTTCACACTACAACCATGTTCTGAAATATCACTGAAAATAAAAAAAAGTAGAGGTTGCAGGAATGTAAGATGTTTCTATACAAATCTTATGTTTTTGTATGAAAATAATTGGAAATTCAACATACTGATTCAGAGAATTAAAAAAACTTTTTCTTCTCAGAAATGACATGTTTGATAGAAAGCGTGTCCTTTTTCACCATGTCACCTACACCTAACACCTGTAAAAAGTTTGTCCATTTTCACCATGTCACCTACACCTAACACCTGTAAAAAGTTTGTCCTTTTTCACCATGTCACCTACACCTAACACCTGTAAAAAGTTTGTCCTTTTTCACCATGTCACCTACACCTAATACCTGTAAAAAGTGTGTCCTTTTTCACCATGTCACCTACACCTAACACCTGTAAAAAGTGTGTCCTTTTTCACCATGTCACCTACACCTAACACCTGTAAAAAGTTTGTCCTTTTTCACCATGTCACCTACACCTAACACCTGTAAAAAGTTTGTCCTTTTTCACCATTGCCATTAACCAGTCTGATTTATAGAAGACCACCAACACAGAATAACATGCAATAATCTGATATGGCACTGTGTGAAGATAACAAAATAAAAATAAAAATCTTTAATATAAAGTAGGAAAATGTAGATTAAAACATCTATGGAAAATAGTATTATAAAATAGTAATAAAAACAGGATTGAATGCTAACTACACAATGATCAATGATTGTCCTTTACACAGTAATACACTTTGTAGTATTGTCTTCATCAAAACTGGAAGATTACTGTTAACTTACTGCTGCACAGAGTTTATCAAGGAATCCAAGGGAAATAATATACAATATAATATTCTTTTTTGAATGAAACTACTAAATGATTTAGACCAAAATGCATAATGAATCATTCAAGCGTGCTTTAGTGACCACCTCTATCAATCTTTGCCTTAATTTTTTTCACCTACTTCGTCTTGCCTGAAAGCCAAATATAGAAAAATGTTCTATTTATTCAAGCAAATTCTTTCAAAATTTTCAATTGTTTGAATCCAGTTTTACTTGTCTCAGGCTTCGGGCAAGAGGATTAGCTCGAAGACTGCTCTAATACTATTAAGCAATAACTTGTATAATATGACCATAATTTTAATATTCCTTCACAGCACATGTCATATTAGTAAAAACTTGTATTTAGCAACCACCTGTCTTATGTGACCCTATTTCATTGTTCCCTTGGAAGGTCACATAAGACAGTTCTGACTGTAATTTACAAAGATTTTTACAGAAATCATCTAGAAGGTTTGGGTACTTTAGGACATGTCTATCTCTTAAACAAAAGGAACTAAGGTTTATTGATGCTGTATAATTAGAGCTTAGAAAGTCTCCATAGGATGATATTAATGATTGTATTCATGTGATATACCGACAGTTTAATTACATATACCATGGCAATAACTTTACTGTGTTATGTTTCTCTTAAAACATTTACTCAATAGCTACGTAGACAAAAATTAAGGTGCTACCTTGTATATATTGACCTTGAGAATCAGATCTACTATTAAGAGCAAATATATTGTCTTAATGGCTTTAGCTCAGCTGGTCCAATATTCTGGTAATTTCATGGCCCAATATACTGGTAATTTCATGGCCCAATATCCTGGTAATTTCATGACCCAATATCCTTGTAATTTCATGGCCCAATATACTGGTAATTTCATGTCGCAATATTCTGGTAATTTCATGACCCAATATCCTTGTAATTTCATGGCCCAATATACTGGTAATGTCATGGCCCAATATAGTAATACTGGTAATTTCATGGCCCAATTTACTGGTAATTTCATGGCCCAATATACTGGTAATTTCATGGCCCAATTTACTGGTAATTTCATGGCCCAATATCCTGGTAATTTCCTCTTTTTCTTTCAGGCATCATTTGTTATTTAAGGTCAATCTTCCTCAGACATAGGTAACCTGACATGTAACTGATTTTGGCTGTCCTGTCCTCAGGCATAGGTAACCTGACATGTAACTGATTTTGGCTGTCCTGTCCTCAGACATAGGTAACCTGACATGTAACTGATTTTGGCTGTCCTGTCCTCAGACATAGGTAACCTGACATGGAACTGATTTTGGCTGTCCTGTCCTCAGACATAGGTAACCTGACATGTAACTGATTTTGGCTGTCCTGTCCTCAGACATAGGTAACCTGACATGTAACTGATTATGGCTGTCCTGTCCTCAGACATAGGTAACCTGACATGGAACTGATTTTGGCTGTCCTGTCCTCAGACATAGGTAACCTGACATGTAACTGATTTTGGCTGTCCTGTCCTCAGACATAGGTAACCTGACATGTAACTGATTTTGGCTGTCCTGTCCTCAGACATAGGTAACCTGACATGGAACTGATTTTGGCTGTCCTGTCCTCAGACATAGGTAACCTGACATGTAACTGATTTTGGCTGTCCTGTCCTCAGACATAGGTAACCTGACATGTAACTGATTTTGGCTGTCCTGTCCTCAGACATAGGTAACCTGACATGTAACTGATTTTGGCTGTCCTGTCCTCAGACATAGGTAACCTGACATGGAACTGATTTTGGCTGTCCTGTCCTCAGACATAGGTAACCTGACATGTAACTGATTTTGGCTGTCCTGTCCTCAGACATAGGTAACCTGACATGTAACTGATTTTGGCTGTCCTGTCCTCAGACATAGGTAACCTGACATGTAACTGATTTTGGCTGTCCTGTCCTCAGACATAGGTAACCTGACATGTAACTGATTTTGGCTGTCCTGTCCTCAGACATAGGTAACCTGATATGTAACTGATTTTGGCTGTCCTGTCCTCAGACATAGGTAACCTGATATGTAACTGATTTTGGCTGTCCTGTCCTCAGACATAGGTAACCTGACATGTAACTGATTTTGGCTGTCCTGTCCTCAGACATAGGTAACCTGATATGTAACTGATTTTGGCTGTCCTGTCCTCAGACATAGGTAACCTGACATGTAACTGATTTTGGCTGTCCTGTCCTCAGACATAGGTAACCTGACATGTAACTGATTTTGGCTGTCCTGTCCTCAGACATAGGTAACCTGATATGTAACTGATTTTGGCTGTCCTGTCCTCAGACATAGGTAACCTGACATGTAACTGATTTTGGCTGTCCTGTCCTCAGACATAGGTAACCTGACATGTAACTGATTTTGGCTGTCCTGTCCTCAGACATAGGTAACCTGACATGTAACTGATTTTGGCTGTCCTGTCCTCAGACATAGGTAACCTGATATGTAACTGATTTTGGCTGTCCTGTCCTCAGACATAGGTAACCTGACATGTAACTGATTTTGGCTGTCCTGTCCTCAGGCATAGGTAACCTGACATGTAACTGATTTTGGCTGTCCTGTCCTCAGACATAGGTAACCTGACATGTAACTGATGTTGGCTGTCCTGTCCTCAGACATAGGTAACCTGACATGTAACTGATTTTGGCTGTCCTGTCCTCAGACATAGGTAACCTGACATGTAACTGATTATGGCTGTCCTGTTTATGTTCTTTGTATAACTTGCTCCCAAAGACTTATAAATCATTTGTCTTTCCACTCTTGACTGAGTGTACCTCATCAAGGTTGTTCAAGAAACATACTGTGCACACTAAATTAGTAATCAGGTGTTTTTTGTATATAAACTTTTCTTATGCAATCTTGTTCTGATGGAGGAAATGGAACCAAATGTAGCAGAAATTTTGTGTGATTTTCGTTTCTGTTAGAAATTAAACACAGCCATTTTCTGCCAATGATCTCAATACCAGTGGTAAAGTATTAAAATTTTGACTGAAGATATGAAAAAAACTTGAATTATATACATTAGCAGTACAGAACATGAACTCTCCCAGATTCATACACCTTGGCAACTTGAAGTGAAATAATCTTTTACTACAGAACAAAAAGTACCTTTGACTGCAGGTTTACTGCATGTTGTGTGATGCATTGTTATAAGTGAATGGGAGGAGGTATATATTTGTGAGTGTTATAAGTGAATGGGAGGAGGTATATATTTGTGAGTGTTATACGTGAATGGGAGGAGGTATATATTTGTGAGTGTTATAAGTGAATGGGAGGAGGTATATATTTGTGAATGTTATAAGTGAATGGGAGGAGGTATATATTTGTGAGTGTTATACGTGAATGGGAGGAGGTATATATTTGTGAGTATTATAAGTGAATGGGAGGAGGTATATATTTGTGAGTGATATAAGTGAATGGGAGGAGGTATATATTTGTGAGTGTTATAAGTGAATGGGAGGAGGTATATATTTGTGAGTGTTATAAGTGAATGGGAGGAGGTATATATTTGTGAGTGTTATAAGTGAATGGGAGGAGGTATATATTTGTGAGTGTTGGCTCATAGTGCCCTCTTCTTTTTAAAGTGTACTTAGTTAAGTCATCATTTGATTCCTTAGTATTACTATTAATTTACTAGTTATCTGATTTTATGGCAGTTTAAACAGCACAATTAACATTTTACTTCCAGGTTTACTAATTGTACACTTTATAAGCTGTAAACAATGAGTTTTAAAACCCGTCCTCATTATCTCTTTACGTTTCCTGTATTTCTCTTTGATTTTGGCATGTACCATAACATGTGAATATTATATATGAATGGATCTGAAAATAGAGGGGCACAGTAGAAGGTCACGTTTAACCTGTCACATTTATGTTGAATAGGATATTAAAACTACTATTGCAACAGTTTTTATTGTTACCATGCCCACTATTCATAAGAAATGAAATTAGTTAATGATGTTTCATAAAGTTGACACCAGTTCCTTGTCTTGGGTGTAACTGTTTAATTAATAATTGCATAAGGGCAAATTGAAATTATGAAAAGAGACACAGGGAGGGTAGAGGGACACAGGATTTTGAGGATAAGGTGCTGTGCCCCTCTCATTTCCTTCTACATGTAGTAAGGACACTGTTGGAATAATGTGTCTTTCAATAATTGTCTTCGTATAAAAATTTGTTTTAATAAAAAGAAAGTCATGATCTGAGAGAAGGGTAATTTTGTATCTGTAAACTAATTTGTTTGTCTATTTTTCTAGTTACTATAGTAATGAATTTGTAAATACACCTGTATTTCAATGATAAAGTGTGAGTTGTATGAGTTATTAATCCTATACTAAGAACAATTTTAAAGAACAATAATTTAGAGTTTGATTGTGTTTGGTTATAGGCGTTACATGCCGTTTTCAACAGTATTTCAGTTATATCGTGAGTCTCAGTTTGTTTGTGAAGAAAACTTGAGCGCTAGGGAATAAAACAACCAAGTGTCGCAAGTACATTCTGTATATGTAGCCCAAAAAAAATTATCACAAAATTGCATCTTGCCACAAGCAGAAACCACCCAAAAACCTTTTTCACAGTTGTATTAAGTTCATCTTGCCACAAGCAGGAACCCAATTCACAGTTTTAGTGCTGATATGCACTGCTATATATCTACCATACAATCACAGCCAGGGGCTGTCATGGCCGTGATCATATATCTACCATACAGTCACAGCCAGGGGCTGTCGTGGCCGTGATCATATATCTACCATACAGTCACAGCCAGGGGCTGTCGTGGCCGTGATCATATATCTACCATACAGTCACAGCCAGGGGCTGTCGTGGCCGTGATCATATCTACCATACAGTCATAGCCAGGGGCTGTCATGGCCGTCATCATATATCTACCATACAGTCACAGCCAGGGGCTGTCGTGGCCGTCATCATATATCTACCATACAATCACAGCCAGGGGCTGTCGTGGCCGTGATCATATATCTACCATACAGTCACAGCCAGGGGCTGTCGTGGCCGTGATCATATATCTACCATACAGTCACAGCCAGGGGCTGTCGTGGCCGTCATCATATATCTACCATACAGTCACAGCCAGGGGCTGTCGTGGCCGTCATCATATATCTACCATACAGTCACAGCCAGGGGCTGTCGTGGCCGTCATCATATATCTACCATACAGTCACAGCCAGGGGCTGTCGTGGCCGTCATCATATATCTACCATACAGTCACAGCCAGGGGCTGTCGTGGCCGTCATCATATATCTACCATACAGTCACAGCCAGGGGCTGTCGTGGCCGTCATCATATATCTACCATACAGTCACAGCCAGGGGCTGTCGTGGCCGTGATCATATCTACCATACAGTCACAGCCAGGGGCTGTCGTGGCCGTCATCATATATCTACCATACAGTCACAGCCAGGGGCTGTCGTGGCCGTCATCATATATCTACCATACAGTCACAGCCAGGGGCTGTCGTGGCCGTCATCATATATCTACCATACAGTCACAGCCAGGGGCTGTCATGGCCGTCATCATATATCTACCATACAGTCACAGCCAGGGGCTGTCGTGGCCGTCATCATATATCTACCATACAGTCACAGCCAGGGGCTGTCGTGGCCGTCATCATATATCTACCATACAGTCACAGCCAGGGGCTGTCGTGGCCGTCATCATATATCTACCATACAATCACAGCCAGGGGCTGTCGTGGCCGTGATCATATATCTACCATACAGTCACAGCCAGGGGCTGTCGTGGCCGTCATCATATATCTACCATACAGTCACAGCCAGGGGCTGTCGTGGCCGTGATCATATATCTACCATACAGTCACAGCCAGGGACTGTCGTGGCCGTCATGATATATCTACCATACAGTCACAGCCAGGGGCTGTCGTGGCCGTGATCATATATCTACCATACAGTCACAGCCAGGGGCTGTCGTGGCCGTCATCATATATCTACCATACAGTCACAGCCAGGGGCTGTCGTGGCCGTGATCATATATCTACCATACAGTCACAGCCAGGGGCTGTCGTGGCCGTGATCATATATCTACCATACAGTCACAGCCAGGGGCTGTCGTGGCCGTCATCATATATCTACCATACAGTCACAGCCAGGGGCTGTCGTGACCGTGATCATATATCTACCATACAATCACAGCCAGGGGCTGTCGTGGCCGTCATATATCTACCATACAGTCACAGCCAGGGGCTGTCGTGGCCGTGATCATATATCTACCATACAGTCACAGCCAGGGGCTGTCGTGGCCGTCATCATATATCTACCATACAGTCACAGCCAGGGGCTGTCGTGGCCGTCATCATATATCTACCATACAGTCACAGCCAGGGGCTGTCGTGGCCGTGATCATATATCTACCATACAATCACAGCCAGGGGCTGTCGTGGCCGTGATCATATATCTACCATACAGTCACAGCCAGGGGCTGTCGTGGCCGTGATCATATTTCTACCATACAATCACAGCCAGGGGCTGTCGTGGCCGTCATCATATATCTACTATACAATCACAGCCAGGGGCTGTCATGGCCGTCATCATATGGTAGTTTGTTTTACAACTACCTATGCAAACAGTGCCTATCACCACTGATGTTGTGAGTACGAATCTCGATCAGGGCGAGGTACAACATTATGTGATAAAGTTTGTCAGTGACTTGCGACAGGTCGAAGGTTTTCTCCAGGTCCTCCAGTTTCCTCCACCAATAAAACTTACCGCACGATATAACTGAAATATTGTTGAAAGTGGCGTTAAACACCACCAAGTAAACCAAGCCGAGTACAATCATAGCCACAACACTTTCTAAAGAAATATTAATGTACTGTTTATCTCTAGTAACCTGTTATAATGTATTATATACAAGAATGTATTAACCTTGTGACATAGTTTCTATATAAACTCATATTTTACTTGTAAGTTTGTGTTGTAATTAATTTAAATTTAAAAATATGACAAAAACAATATGAATAAAACATATATATACAGTCAAATCTGTATTAAAGGGATATTAAAGCTCATTTTTGTAATTTTTTGTATCTCGTGAAAACTTGCAATTGGTTCAATAAATGATATTTATGAAACATTAACCCGGATTTTATTAATGAAACTTTGTAAAAGTGACATAATTCGTTGATAATTCTGTCATATCTTCCGGTTTTCTCAGGGTTTTTACCAATAATTGAATTTTTGCTTCCAGGACAAAAATTCATTTCGACCCTTTTAAGTGATATTTTAACGATATTAGGGATTATATGGGCGTGCAAAGTATTTTTGGATTGTTTTTACAATTAAATTGAAAAGAAACAACCTTCGTCACGAGTTGAAAAAATATATGTTAAGACGAGCTTTAATATCCCTTTAAGAGGTCACCCTTGGGGTCAAGAAAAACTGGCCTTATAAGACAGGTGACTTATTAAAAGAGGTTCAATTCATATAAAATTTTCTATGACAGGACAAGAAAAGAGTGACCTTTTAATACAGGTGACTGCATGGGCAGACTTGACTGTACACATTACTTCCTGGTAGTATACATGTACATGTATGTAGATATATACATGTAACATGATTAGATAACAAGGTCTTTGTTTGTATATTAAATCTTTAACCAGATCTTGTAATAATTACAATTGTTTAGTTCTATCTTTTTTGTTGGTGAATGTCTTTTTTTGAAATTATTTTTTTTATTGCAAAAATGTTTTACAAATTCTAGTCAGAAATAATAGACTAGCCTGCTAAATAAATACTGAAGAACAAAGTACTGTATCTGTTCATAGAATAAAGAATATGATCAAATTTGATGTTATGTACAATGTATTATATAAATCTTTGAAAAATTATTATATGTGAATAAGTGTAATGTTTTCCAAGGATAAAAAGTTATTTGATTTAATTTACATAATTTGACTGTAGTTTACTTAAGCAGGTCATTGGTGGCAAAGTGGTGAAAGGTCGTTGTTTTCTAACCACAAACCTAACACCACTGATGTGGGTTTTTGTCTCGATGCTTATCTCAAGTTTTAAGTTATAACAATAACCTATGGTTGGGTGGAGGGCCCGGGTGGCTCAATTAGTTAGGTAGTTGGATTACCTAACAACTCATACAAGCCTATCACCAATATGGCGTGGGTTTGCGCCGGGCTCTGTAAATTACAAAAAAGGATGCATTCGACTCGCAGCCACAAATGATAAAGTTTACCAGTTGCTTGCCCATTGTCGGTGGTTCTCTCCGGATACTCCGACTTCTTCCACCACTAAAACTGGTCGCCATGATATACAGGTAGATGAAACATTGCTGAATGTGTCGTTAAACACAATGAATAAATCAATCAATCAATCATATGGTTGGGTGTTTCATCAGTAAGTTGTATATAATGTCTAGGCTTTCCTCCAGAATTAACTCAGGTAGTCACAATATAGTTGACAAATTGTCCAAAGTGGTAATACTAATAACCCAACAACTCAACAACCCATGACTAGGAAATTTTAAAAATAGAATATCATCCATTGTCAGTGGAGTAAGAAATTCCCTGACTGATTTTAAACACAATTATACATGTAGTATTTTTTTTACTGCACATATAGTACATTTTGTACATGTAACAATTTTTCGTGTTTTTTCATCAATGATGTAAGGGATAACTTTTGAAAATAAGTTTTTTTTTATAGTGAATGATCAATGAGGAATAATAGTAAAAGAAATGGAACATAGAAATAAAAGATCAATAGTTTTTGTTTTAGAATGTTAAAATGACTACAGTATTTAACAGTACAAACGATTTGTTCGTCCTGTTTTAGGTAGATCATAAAGTTTGATTAATTGTTGTATAGGTGTACAATCAATTTTCTTGTCTGTTTGTTTAATATTTGATACAGCTGCCAAAACGTATATTGACTTTTGGTCTGCAGACTTTAATTTTTTGGCATGAAGATCTATACTTCACGTTGTGTGTACTGTAGCAATATAGTTATACATTTGTATCATGTGGGGGCGGGTGGTGTTCGGGGGGGGGGGGGGGGGGGGGGGGGAGTGCACTTCCTATATAAATTTATTATATTCTTGTCTATGAACGATTAGAAAAAAATACTGTTCTGCAAAATTGACTAATGGCCTCAAAATCCTGACTGAATCCCTGTAAAGGTATATACAGACATGCCTCTAGAATGAATTGATTTGTTTTAGTTTGCAAATATAGATTAATTTTCCATTTCAATATATATCGATGGGTGTGGATTTTTAAGATGCATGTGCATGTGTGAAATAATAATGTGTCATATTTTTACAATCCTAAACAGCTACATGTACTTTATTGCAAAGACAAATTCATCTATAGTTATGTCATAATTTGATATGATAAGGTGCAAAAATTATCTGTGTTATTTTGAATCTTAGTCTTTCATACATTTGTATGTATGGTTGATTGATTGATTGATTGGTGTTTAATTTGATAAGTGATGTAATATGTATTTACTTTGTATTTGAACACTCTCATTCTGTAACCTTTGTAACATTGGTTTAGAGAATAAAGTTATTATTATTAATATTATTATAACACCATTATTATTATTAATATTATTATAACACCAACTTTAGCAGTATTTCAGCTATATTGTGGTGTGAACAAATTTTATATTAACTTATATATATATGTATGGGTAACCAATAACTCAATAACATATGAATAGGCCTAGTTTTCCTACTTCAAATATATAAATGGGTATGGTTTTCATGCCGAGGAAATAAAAGAATGGAGGGTGTTTTTCAGACTCCAGTGGCACTACTGTACCCGATTTTGCCTTATGTAAACCCCCCCCAAACAAGCCATCCATGTTTTCGATGGGTCAACTAGAATTTATGTGGACTTTTATTGTAATATGGTCATACTGACATTTTATGTTTGTATCAAGACATAATATGGTCATGCTGACATTCTATGTTTGTATCAAGACATAATATGGTCATGCTGACATTCTATGTTTGTATCAAGACATAATATGGTCATGCTGACATTCTATGTTTGTATCAAGACATAATATGGTCATGCTGACATTCTATGTTTGTATCAAACCATAATATGGTCATGCTGACATTCTATGTTTGTATCAAGCCATAATATGGTCATGCTGACATTCTATGTTTGTATCAAGACATAATATGGTCATGCTGACATTCTATGTTTGTATCAAGACATAATATGGTCATGCTGACATTCTATGTTTGTATCAAGCCATAATATGGTCATGCTGACATTCTATGTTTGTATCAAGCCATAATATTGTCATGCTGACATTCTATGTTTGTATCAAGACATAATATGGTCATGCTGACATTCTATGTTTGTATCAAGACATAATATGGTCATGCTGACATTCTATGTTTGTATCAAGATATAATATGGTCATGCTGACATTCTATGTTTGTATCAAGCCATAATATGGTCATGCTGACATTCTATGTTTGTATCAAGACATAATATTGTCATGCTGACATTCTATGTTTGTATCAAGACATAATATGGTCATGCTGACATTCTATGTTTGTATCAAGACATAATATGGTCATGCTGACATTCTATGTTTGTTTCAAGACATAATATGGTCATGCTGACATTCTATGTTTGTATTGAGACATAATATGGTCATGCTGACATTCTATGTTTGTATCGAGACATAATATGGTCATGCTGACATTCTATGTTTGTATCGAGACATAATATGGTCATGCTGACATTCTATGTTTGTATCGAGACATAATATGGTCATGCTGACATTCTATGTTTGTATCGAGACATAATATGGTCATGCTGACATTCTATGTTTGTATCGAGACACAATATGGTCATGCTGACATTCTATGTTTGTATCGAGACACAATATGGTCATGCTGACATTCTATGTTTGTATCGAGACACAATATGGTCATGCTGACATTCTATGTTTGTATCGAGACACAATATGGTCATGCTGACATTCTATGTTTGTATCGAGACACAATATGGTCATGCTGACATTCTATGTTTGTATCGAGACACAATATGGTCATGCTGACATTCTATGTTTGTATCGAGACATATGATATGTGATGACCATATAACAAGCCTTGTAGATAACGATTTCACTTTCGCAGCACTTGGTGTCCCATTGTAGAATTCTGTGTGCGAAATTAGCGGTAGACCTATAGACAATGTCTATGTAAAATCAAGCTGGTCTATATTTATGTCTAATTTAAAAAAAATTGTATATAATGTACAGTGAGGTCTATGTAAAATAGAGATTGGTCTATGATACCACAGAATTTAGTTTCACACACTGCTGAGTGCTGAATTTCAATTAACCTATCACAAATGTCTTAACGGATGATGTAAAACAAAATAAGATTTTAACTATCAGCTTTGTTTCACGAGAATTGATTTGATTTTCTTCTCATTTCTATGTATTTTACACTTATCTCCAGACTTCCTTGATAATATAAAAGGTCAGTGTAATAAACATGTTCCCTGTTAGAACTATCAAGTTGTGAAATATTATTGTAGCTGAAGTGAAAGTGTCTGTATAATTAGTGTAAAAAATTAAGACGTTGAGGCCTGACTAAATGTAAATTCTTGCTTTTATTCAAACAGCTCTTCGTTATATACTTGTAAAATGTTTAGAAATAAAAACGTAGTGTCTACAATATATATTTTTAATCATGTTTTTTTTTTTATTGTGGTAAGCCTTTGGAGGATGTCAATATTAGACTATTGTAATGATTACCATAGAGATATACAGTGTAAATAATATGGTCATTTATTTTCATTTTCTTCTTCATGACTAACACAACTGTAGAAAATATCACACTCTTATACTTCAAACAACTAATTAATGACTATTTTTGTACGTTGACCAAACACCAAGACTTGGCCATGGCTACTGTGTGGGAGAGATCTAAGACACATGTTCCCAGTAATACAGGTATAAATGTTAGTGATATTTGATATAACTACCTTGTATGAACCGTAACAATAGCTAAAACATCAACACAGATGAATTTGTTTTTGAATTTTTCAAAGTTGCATTGTGGATCCAGGTAAAATACATGTACTGTTTTGTATATATATATTTTTTTTAATTGGAGTTATCTCCCCTGTAAAAGAATTTTTGGTAATTTATATATACATGTATAACTTGTACTGAAAATATAATGAAGTTACATAGATTAATTTTTAATCTTAAGTATCTCATAGGTTTTGACTCCCAAGAAGTGGTCTGTCATTTAGAGTGTCTTCAATGGGTATAATAAACCAAATATTTTAAAGGGGCGTTATCTGCCAAAATCGTAAATTTTTGTTACCCATAAAAACTATCGGATATGATTGATGCCTTAATATTAATAAAACGTGTTTCTGTAACTTATAAATGTTATGAAATGTACGCGCATCGGGGAAAAAAGGTGCAACTGCTCGTGTTTTGAGATCGATCAAGAAATGGATGCCATCTTATTAATTATCGGCATTGTTTATGGAGTTTGCAGAATCGTCATTAAATCAGTACAACAATGCACTTATTTTCTGTGAATCTGCTTTTAGTCGGCATTAATTACGGACAAAGAACCATGCAAGTTTGCAGATAATAAGTGACAAAATACAAATTATTCGTTTTTAGCTGTCACTAGTAAGATCAGTTGCATACGGAGAAAGCGAGGTCAAATTATTTGCTTGCAAGGAAATAATAAATCGATGGTAATTTTAGTTCTCAAAAGGCGTAAAGTGGTACGATAAGCTGTTTAATGTGAAATATTTACCTTTATTTCATCATTTTAAAGCTGTTAGCCAATTTCCAAGACATATAATTTTTTTGGTCAAAATCGTAGCTAATGCCTCTTTAACATCTGTTGCCTAAAAAAATGTAAACTCATTGATTTAATTTTTTTTTATTAGACTTGAAATATGACATGTTTTGTTGCATCGAAAAATCAAATGGATAATTTATTAGAAATAGAAGATACATTTGTAACATCAAGCAATAAATAATGTATCTTATGATGCAGTACCACCTGAGATTTACTTTGGATTTTTTATATATAAAAATAATGTACTTGTGTAAAATAAAAAAAAATCTGATATTTAGTTGGTAATTTTGTAATATAGCCAACTCTGAGGAAAATGAAAAAAAGTTGAACATTTCATTGCTAATTTTATAATATGTGGCCCAATTTGTGGAAAAATGAACAAAAATGGACATTCCATTGCTAATTTTGTAATATACATTTGTGTTTATGACCAATTTGTAGAAAAATGAACAAAAATGGACATTTCATTGCTAATTTTGTAATATATTATATGACCAATTTGTAGAAAAATGAACAAAAATGAACATTCCATTGCTAATTTTATGATAATTGACCAATTCGTAGAATAATGAAAAAAATTGATATTGAGTCAATAATTTTGTATAATACATGTACATGTACTTATAGGTGTATATTCATTAACCTTTTAAACATAGTTCTTCTCTAAGTGATTTTAGTTCTATTAAACTGAAGGATTTGTTTAAGGTGTGCCACTGTTGATTTTGGCTCCTTACAAGTCAATAAAGTCATTCAGAGATATTGATGTCAAGTAAAAATCTACCCAGTTTGTTCATAAATTACATGTAATGGTTGTAAACATCAGACACTTTTATACAACAAACAAATAAAGTTCTTGACCATTTCCTCTTCTCTAGATCTATTTGTTTTGGATATTTAATTTATCAGGGTAGTTTTACCTAGTTATATTTTCTCAAAGAAAACTCGGGAGTAAAATATGAAAAAAGTGTGAGGATAGAGGAGAAATTGTCTTTGTATTTTTTTCTTCTTTTCTTTGTTTTCAGTAATTATAAATGTCATATTAAGTTGAAAAATAAAAGTGTAAATAAAAATTGTAGTTCTTATGTACTTACTTTCCCTTCTGTTTATGTAATTTTAGTAAAGAATGACATTAAATTAATTTGCTGGTCTATTTAGTTATGCTTGATTGCATTAAATACTAAAAATATAGTTACAAAACCTTGAAATCATTTTTCAAAATATATTGTTTTTCTCAAAAAATCTAAAAATGCATTTTCCTGAAGTAGATAAACTCACAAAAAATAAGGTTTTAGTTAACAAAGCTTAAGATTTTGTCAGGTCATAATAAACAGAAGTAGGTTGAGCTCTACACAACATGCCAGAAAGTAGGCCATCATGACAGGATTTTAGCATATTTTAAAAGGATATATTGACCTTTTAATAGTTTGACCTAATAAACCTGGAATTATATGCAAAGTTTGAAGTGAATGTAGGTCAACTGATCTATTTTTTTGGTGTTTCTATGTTTTCAGAAATTAAAAAAAGATTTATTTTGAAAGAATTTGATTGAGTGGAAACATTATTCAAATAAGAAAGTTTTATAATGATAAATAAGTACTGTAAGAGTTTGTGGTTAGAAAGTTACCATGTAGATATATTTATTGTAATAGTTTACGGTTTTTCAAGTCTTATTGGTTGTTTTGTTTCTCAGCAGTTGAAATCATCTTTCTGTCAAATGTCAAATGGAAGAATGTTTTTTGTGTACTGGTAAATGAGATCCTTGTTTTCAGTTTTTGTTCTTTTTTTGTACACTTGTTTCTCGTTTGTCTGTTTGATTAATTCTGAAGCTTTTTGTCTACAGACAGATTGTCGTGTCTCTCAGATCAATTTTTTGTCAAAGTAGCAGTCTTCACGATAACCCACTGGCCTGAAGCCCAGAACAAGTAAAACTGGATTTTTTTTTCTAAATTTGGTTTTTGAGCAAGTACAAAAATGTAGGTGGACAAATATTAAGGCAAAGACTAAAGTAGCATCCTTTTTTTTTTGCAATCATCTCTTTTTTTATTTTCACTTTTTACCATCTAGGAGTATTTTTCTTCGAGTAACATCTCCATTTTCAAAAAAGAATAGATTTTTTATATAGATCTTTATCTATCAACTCCTATTTTTTTTAAATGACAGACAGTACATTAAAAGTACATTTAATATGCCATTATTTTTCGTCTTTGATGACTAACTTCATACAAGACTGACTTCTATGTTAAACAAGGTCACTACACATGTTTACATATGTACTGTCCTGTACCCCCCTTTAGGCTGATCTTGTATAAAGATACTAATCACTTGTTTTAATACATAAATTATCTTTTTTTTTCTCTATATTTAAATCAAAGTAATATTAGAAATGGTTTTAGGGTGATAAAATTGTACTTATAGTTTTAAAGGAGAATACAGTGTTGTCAGAGATACTTAATGCTTGAAATATCTAGTCAAACCTGTATTAAGAGGTCACCTTTGGGACAAAGACAGAATGGCCTTATAAGACAGGTGGCCTCTTAAAAGAGGTTCAATTCATATGAAATTTTCTATGACAGGACAAGAAAAAGGTGATCTTTTAATACAGGTAGACAGACCATGACTGCTTAATAGAGGTGACTTCTTAATAAAGGTAACTGCTTAATACAGGTGACCACATGGACAGGTTTGACTGTACTTATTTTTTTTTGTATGTACAGAAGGTCATTATACTGGGTTCCATGTTCACTTCAGGGTTCATCAAAACACTCGAAAAGATTTATAAAAAAAATGTTCTGTTAATAAAGCATAGAAAAAAAAGAGAAATATATCTTGTTGAAAGGGATTTAAATGTGTTGACAGTAGATCTGTTTGATGTACAGGAGTCTGTATGATTAGAGACCTTTTATGGGTTTGGCTTTATGGGTATTTATAACCACTTTCAAAACTTTTTCAGCTAATCGTGACTACCCCACTCCAAGAACTGACCAATGAAACCTCAAGCCTTGAGTTCCTGAAAACCTTTACACTTGAGGTGGATATCTTGGGGATAAAAATTAACGGTCGCCCATGGCGAGTAGAATTTCATGATGAAATATCACTTTTCTAGTCACCCTGTTGGCGATTGCAATTTATTCATCACTCCAAGATTCCACTGCCAATGGAGTTTGGAAGTACATATATTAAATTCCGTAAAAAGATGGGGTCCAAAGATTTTATTGGGCTTCATATTAAATTCTGTAAAACGCTGGGCCCCTAGAAATAAAAATATCAGTAGTCCAAGGTGGCCCTTGATATAAGTTTTATCGCTGTATCTAGGTAGATCTTATATAGGTGGTGCTTGGCTTGTGTTCTGAAGTCAACAACTATAACCATGCTGCCACCTGGGCCAGACCTTGTATGTAAACAACTCTACCACCCTGACCCGACCTTGTATGTAAACAATTCTATCACCCAGGCCAGATGCCACCCGGGCCAGACCTTGTATGTAAACAACTCTACCACCCTGACCCGACCTTGTATGTAAACAATTCTGTCACCCAGGCCAGATGCCACCCGGGCCAGACCTTGTATGTGAGCAACTCTACTCCCCTGGCCCGACCTTGTATGTAAACAACTCTGCCACCCGGGCCAGATCTTGTATGTAAACAATTCTACCACCCAGGCCAGATGCCACCCAAGCCCGACCTTGTATGTAAACAATTCTACCACCCGGGACCGAACTTGAATATGAATAACTCTGCCATCCAGGTTCGACCTTGTATGTAACAACTCTGCCACTTGGGCCTGACGTTGTACGTAAACAACACATTACCCAGGCCCAAGCTTGTATGTAAATAACTCTGCCACCCTAGGTGGCAATAAGGCCTGACCTTGTATGTAAGCAACTCTGCCACCCAAGGCTTGACCTTGAATGTAAACAATTCTGCCACCCAGGCCAGATACCACCCAAACCCGACCTTGTATGTAAGCAATTCTACCACTCGGGACCGACCTTGTATATAAATAACTCTGCCATCCAAGCCCGACCTTGTATGCAAATAACTCTGCCACCCAAAGGGTTAATCAGAAGCCGTAAATAGAAAAAGGACAAACAATACAATGGTCAAAAGAAAAGGACAAACAATGATCTACAAAACACAACACAGAAAACTAAAGATTGAGCAACACAAACCCCACTAAAAACAAACAATGATCTACAAAACACAACACAGAAAACTAAAGATTGAGCAACACGAACCCCACTAAAAACAAACAATGATCTACAAAACACAACACAGAAAACTAAAGATTGAGCAACACGAAATCTCACAAAAAAACTGGTGAACTCATGTACATGTTTTTTTTTAATATGATTTTACATACCCTCTGCAAAATCAACAATTGTTATTAGAAGCTAATTGTGTTTGTTTACATAGAAATGTTATCATAATATGTGGTTTTACTGATCTATAGATTGATGAGTAAAAGAAAGTAGATCACAGGTGTGAAAGTAGATCATTAGAATGTAAGGAAAAAGCCAATTATGCCATATTTATTAGGAAAAGTTGACCTGGAGAAATTATTAATATATACCTGTAGATAAGGTCATTGTAAATGGTTTTGATTAGCCAGATTACAATGTTATTGAGCAAAGTCACTGACACATGTATGTATATAATTGTTGAACCTTACTGACCTCTATAAAACCTGCCCACCTTTGTCGACCAATCAGAATAGAAACTATAAATAGATACAGTAGATCCTGTAAAAGTACATGTATATTATTGTGTTTATAAACCACGTGTTTCCATAAAATTTGAGTCACAACAGTGTTTTATTTACAATATGTAGACTATAGTTTAATGTTTGTATATATCATTGACTTCACAACCCAAATATAGATTATGAAAAGATCTGATGATGGGCTGATCTCTTCTTCTAAATTCTGATTCTCTTTTTAGTGCAAGGATTTATTGGATTAATTTACTAATTAAGATATTTGATCTATTTTAAGTGTACATTAATAAAAAATATAACGCTTATCAGCTGACAGTAATAGCTGCATCCTATTGTACTAATTATACTGTTGTCACTAATTGAAAATTTTAATTAAATGGTGAAATCGGCACGGAATAGGAATATGACAACAGGAATATATTTTGTACTTAATTTCTGGTGAGTTAAATTTTAATTACATGTAAATTCAAATATTTTTTTTTATCAATATTATGTATACCCAATGTGTCTGTCATCTGTAGAATTAACTGTTGATTTCCATTTAAAAAAAAATGAAATGTATGTTTGTATGGTAATAAATTGAATTAAAGTGAGCAAAATTGAAATTAAGCTTTAAAAAAAAGTCTTATGCATGTACCTCTAACTATTAGAAAAAACCAACCACCAATTTTTGTTTTAACAAAGAGTTTATAATGGTCTACTTGGTATTTTAAATGATTGAGGTACATTTATGGTCCCAAAGATAAAATATATAATTAATTAGTCCCTTGTCATGCTTACTTGGACCATTTATTTTGAGAAACAGATGTGAGTGATTGTAATAACATATGAATTGAGTTGCCCTTTCATCAAGGGTCGTTTGTGACCAGAGTCATATGGTACATGTATACATACCCGGGTTACATAGTAATTGGTACATGTAGTTTGCCATATAACAACAGTCTTCGAAATTAGACTTTCGAATTTACTGGTCAGAAAACTTCAAAATTAGAATATTTATATAGATTCTATTGAAAAAATTTGGCAAAAGTCACTGGTCCGAATCAATTTTCACTGGCCGTGGGCCACCGGACCACTGCTAAAGTCGATGACTGTAACAAGTCTATAATTAATAGAGTTTTGCCACTGGATGTATGGACTAAAGGTCAGTCATTTTATCTTCAATCTCTTTGTTTTCTTCCATCTGACCTACACAGTATATACATGTACAGTCTAGGAGTGTAACGATACAGAATTTTTATCACGATACGTATCGCGATATTTTAGACAAGTGATGATATGTATCACGATACGTATTGTGACATTTTGTATACCTTTGTGTGTGTCGCCATTTTTCTCTCTTAAGGATTTGCCACATGTGTCTGTGAAAATTAAAACTAATATTTGAAGAAAAAAAACCACAATATTTATGTAGCTAAACAAATTTTGATTTAGGAATAAAAAAGTTATTTTATTTCATTGATTTTAACAGTTTTTGGTCCTAAAGAAATAATCTGTTGAAACAATATCGCCAATATCGTAAGGAGCACCCAGTCGACACTCGTACCGTGGTGTCAATATCGTAAGGAGCACCCAGTCGTATCTTGTCATCAATATCGGAAGGGTCACCCATTGTACCGTGTACCATGTGGTCAATAAAATACCGCGATGTATCGTCATTCGGTATATCGTTACACTCCTAGTGCCGTCAATCCTCAGCCCATGAGGTAAACTCTATTAAGCAGTCACCTGTATTTAAAGGTCATCTTTTCTTGTACTGTCATAGAAAATTTCATATGAATTGAACCTCTTGAGGGGTCACCTGTCTTATAAGGCCACTATTTTTTTGTCCCAAAATCTTCAATTTCTATGTTTCCTCCACCTGACCTGCACGATATACACATGTAGATGACATTACTGCTGACCGTTGAATGACTATCATCATGATATATACATGTAGATGACATTACTGCTGACAGTTGAATGACTATCATCATGATATACACATGTAGATGACATTACTGCTGACAGTTGAATGACTATTATCATGATATACACATGTAGATGACATTACTGCTGACAGTTGAATGACTATCATCAATGGTTCTCTCTTCAAGCCTAAAGTAGGGTTCATCAATTTCAAAAACAAGTTTTAAAATATAATTACTTCTTAGATATTTTCATTAAAAAAATAATTGAATTTCTTTTTACAATTTTTAGCACACCTAACCAAAAGCTGTCTGATCTATTTAAATAAATTTTGTCTCTCGCATCTACATATTGTTAGCTTTTAACCTAAAAAAATCTTCACAGAAACAACTTGCAATTTCCACCAAATTTGACTGGTTTATCCTGGAGTGCAGAGTCCACTTTCATAATTATTTATATTAAGCAAGTCTTATATATATTAAGCAGTCTTAACTTTCTATTCAAGATGACCACCATATAAAATATCTTTAATTGTACATAATGTATACATATTAACTGAAATTTGAAATATAACTGTAATAATGAGTTGCTAAGCATATATTATGATGATTTTATGTGTAATTTGCTGGGTTTTTTTTTATGAATATGCAAAGTAGCTCTATTTTAACAAAGCAATATATAAAAAGGAATCAGAATGGTCCATGAATGATCTCTTTTCAAAAATCAAAAACTTTTAGTTTTTACTCAATTATTGTGAATAATAACAGTAAATTTAGATATTTCTTGAAATTGCTGTTTGAACTTGTATCTTCATAAACATTTTGAAATGATATATGGTACATGTACATATACATGTACATGTATATGATCATATGAACCATTTTCGCCAATATTTATCAAATTCTGTTCTGCTGGGTGGGTGCACTTGTCTCTGGTTCATGTAATGATACAGTTATCGTCCAGTATTTGAGTCAATGTCAAGAATTACTCAACATCCAAGGACATCAATAGGACTATCAGTAAATAGTACTGGCGATCAGTTTTGTTTGCTTGGAGTTTAATGGTAGGATACAGGAATTATTTTTGCCCCAGTAGTCTTAATCACTTGTACAAACAATTTGTACTTAAAGAAAAATGTGTCCAAGTTCTATATCATGTGATATATCAGCTGTTTTAAGTCTCACACATGATGACCTATAATATCACTTCTAATCAGAAATCAGAGATTTCATATATGGTAGATAAATATTGGTTTAAATAAATGAGACCCATTTTCATGTGATTGTATGAGCTAATTGTTATTTTTCACCATTTAAGCAAGTTGATTGTAAATATTTAAACCACCGAGCGTTTTTCTTTAAAAAAAAGTTTATTTACAGACCTTAAACATGATATTGATTGATTGATTTATTGTGTTTAACACCGCTTTCAGCAATATTTCAGATATATCACGGCGACCAGTTTTAGTGGTGGAAGAAGCCGGTGAGAACCACAGACAACTTGTAATCTTTATCACTTGCGGCTGCGAGTGGAGTGCACCTTTTTTTTTCTTAGCTATTGCCATCACTTGGCGTCCGTCCTCCGTCGTCTGTCCGTAAACATTTCAATCTTCTTCTAGAGAACCACTGAAACAGATGGGACCAAACATGGCAGGAATGTTCATTTGCATGGTCTAGCCAAGTGTTGTTACTTTCGTTATGATCGGTTATCCAATATGGCTGCCAGGGGCCATAAAAGCCTCTGATTGGCTGAAATTTCAAAGATCTTCTTCTCCGAAACTACATGGAAGATGGAATTGAAAATTGTCATGAATGATCATTGCAAGCTGCTAACCAAATGTTATTACTTTTTGGACCGATTGAAAATCCAAGATGGCCACCAGCGGGGGACATAATTTAACATAGCGACCCTATGGGAAATATGTAAAACAAACTTCTTCTCAAGAACCACTGGATGGATTGGAACCATACTTGGCAGAAATGTTCCTTGCAAGGTCCTTATCATGTGTTGTTACTTTTTGTTCCGACCGCCCTCCGTTCAAGATGGCTGCTGTTACATTGTACTAAAAATAGAAATTTCTTCAATTGTCCATTGCTGCTTTAGTATAAGTTAAAATGAGCTCAAATTTTAATTGCAGCTATATAGCAAGGAGTAGTTTAACATATATTCCGGGTTTTTTCTTTCAGCCGATTTATACCGATTATGCAAATTAGGCATATTTTGATAAAAGATCACATTTAAATCTTCTCCTCAGAAACCGCTGAACCAAATTAAACCAAACCTGGCAGGGATGGTCCCTGGGTGGGTTCCTTTCAAAATTGTGTCCGACAGCCCCGTCCTCCATTAAATATGGCTGCTGTTACTAAAAATAGAAATGTCTTCAATTGTCCATTGCTGCTTTAGTATAAGTCAAAATGAGCTCAAATTTGAAATGCAGCTACATGGCAAGGAGTATTTTAACATATATTCCAGGTTTTTCTGTGAAATATTTCTTTCAGCTGATTTATACCGAATATGCAAATTAGGCATACTTTGATAAAAGATCACATTTAAATCTTCTCCTCTGAAACCGCTGAACCAAATTAAAGCAAATTTAGCTGGGATGGTCCTTGGGTGGTCCCTTTTCAATATTGTGTCCGACAGCGCCGCCCTCCATTCAAAATGGCTGCTGTAACCAAAAATAGAAATTTCTTTAGTTGTCAATTTCTGCTTTATTACATATTAAAATGAACTCAAATTTTAACTGCAGCTACATGGCAATGAGTAGTTTAGCATATATTCTGGGTTTTTCTGTGTGATTTTTTCAGCCAGTTTATTCCATTAAAGAATATTATGAGATAAAAATCACATCAAAATCTTTTGCTCAGAAATTTGAGTTAAAATGATCTTTGGGTGGCCCACTTTCAAAATTATGTGTAATACCCCCATTTTCTATCAACTTTCGATGTCAAATTGAAAACCAGGTGAGCGATTACAGGCTGATGGGAGCCTCTAGTTGTAAATTACCAAGCGCGGCACGAAATGACATCGTATTGGTGATAGGCTTGTATGAGTTGTTAGGTAATCCGACTATTTAACTCATTGAACCACCCAGGCCCTACAACTACCTAACTCATTGAACCACCCAGGCCCTACCTGAAACATAAGAGTATTTGTTTTGACATTGTCCTGAAAAATTGGGTATTTGTTTTGACATTGCTGTGACATGTGTCTCAATTACTGTCCTTCAATATATAAACCTTTACATGAGACAGGCAATCAACATACATGAATGATGTCCTGGCTTGGGACAGGCACACAAATATAGCAGAGTTTAACCAGTTAATTGGATTGCAACTCTTGTATAGATGTTGCAATGATAAACCTTTACATGTACCAGGCAGTTGTGTGTAGTCTAGATTTCATATGAAATATTCTACGACAGGACAAGAAAAGATGATCTTTAGATACCGGTTACTGCTTAATACAGGTGACCACATGGACAGGTTTGACTAAACACACTAGTCTTCCCCGGCCCCCCCCTCCCCCCCCAAAAAAAGCCACCCCATCTTTGACTGTTATTTTTGCCCCAAAAAAACTTTATTCTTATGAATATTATAATTTGTTTTCTCACGAGTAGAGGAGATGGGTATTTGGTTTCTTCAGTGTACTGTACAGATGAATTAATATGAATGAGGGAATTCTACAATGTATTTTGTTCTGAAGAATTTTTCAATGTACTGTGTAAATATGAATGAGGAGGTGGTCTACAAATTACTGTGCTAATATGAGTGAAATATTGTTGAAAGTGGCATTAAACACCATAGCCCACTTCTATAATATATAGATGGATTCTATAATAAACTGTTATCCATGAGACCATTGAACCAGATCTGTACAATAAAGAAAGATCTTATCTGTGTTTTAATTGACCATGTGGTACAAATTGAAGCAGATTGTTAGTAAGTAAGCCAGTTAATGTAATTAGCTGATATGAAGAGATTAATGAGCAACTTATTTTTGACCACAAACACCTGAGGCCTGGAGAATATTAACCAATTATTACTGATGAAGAGAATCAATTGAAGTGAATGGGGTGTAAATGTACTATGGACGCTGGGATCTGGTCTTTGATATTGGCTTGAAGCTCAATGGCGATTCACTGTAAATTTTATCATTTCAGATTTAACTTACCGGGTACATGTAACTGATGTTTAATGAACATTTATACAGAGATGACTGGGGTAAAATAGAATCAAGTAAAAAAATAAAGTAATAAATCATAAATTGATGTTTATACCCACATTCTAAATCTATTTCAGTATGTAGGGAATGGGGTAATTGTTCACCTTGACAAGTGTGCAGGGAATGGGGTGATTCTTCACCTTGCCAAGTGTGCAGGGAATGGGGTAATTGTTTTCACCTTGCCAAGTGTGCAGGGAATGGGGTAATTGTTCATCTTGCCAAGTGTGTAGGAAATAGGGTAATTGTTCACCTTGCCAAGTGTGCAGGGAATGGGGTAGTTGTTTTCACATTGCTAAATGGGCAGGAAATGGGTTAATTGTTCACCTTGCCAAGTGTGCTGGGAATGGGGTAATTGTTTTCACCTTGCCAAGTGTGCAGGGAATGGGGTAATTGTTCACTTTGCCAAGTGTGCAGGGAATGGGGTAATTGTTTTCACCTTGCCAAGTGTGCAGGGAATGGGGTAATTGTTCACCTTGCCAAGTGTGCAGGGAATGGGGTGATTGTTTTCACCTTGCCAAGAGTGCAGGGAATGGGGTAATTGTTATTACCTTGACAAGTGTGCAAGGAATGGGGTAATTGTTTTCACCTTGCCAAGTGTGCAGGGAATGGGATAATTGTGTTCACCTTGCTAAGTGTGCAGGGAATGGGGTAATTGCTTTGACCTTGACAAGTGTGCAGGGAATGGGGTAATTGTTCACCTTGCCAAGTGTGCAGGGAATGGGGTAATTGTTCACCTTGCCAAGTGTGTAGGGAATGGGGTAATTGTTTTCACCTTGACAAGTGTGCAGGGAATGGGGTAATTGTTTTCACCTTGCCAAATGTGCAGGGAATGGGGTGATTGCTTTCACCTTGACAAAGTGCATGTACTAAGTAATTATATATTGCATGTATATACTAATTATTAGTATAATTATGATTGACATGTTACATTTCTTTCTTGTTTACATGAAGTGTGCTCTTGTAATTTCCTCTGAGATGCCCATCGGTTTCCTTTTTTACCAGATAAAGATTTTTCTTTTCCTCCTTGATGACATAATGTTTTTTGACATGCTTGAAGGGTCATAGACTGGCTACAAGTCCCTAATGTTTTTTGACATGCTTGAAGGGTCATAGACTGGCTACACGTCCCTAATGTTTTTTGACATGCTTGAAGGGTCATAGACTGACTACACGTCCCTAATGTTTTTTGATCTTGAAGGGTCATAGACTGGCTACATGTCCCTTTCTTATTAATAATTCCTTTAAAAATTTGCTGCTATGAAAGTTGAAATCTTGACTGACCCACTTATATTTACTAATAACATTTCTTTACTGATTACAAAGAAAGGCTCAACATGTGGATAATAAGTAATACAGCATGTATAAGTGGTCAGTCAAGATTTAAACTTTCATAGCAACAATTTATTTAAAGGGACTATTAATAAGAAAGAGTGTTGCAGCAAGTCTAGAAGGGATGGAGTTTAATATTAGATATATTCTGATCCTGTTTGTTTACATGAGGCCAACATTCTTTTTGTCTGGATTCTTTTGCATAAGAAGATGGTGTATTCAGGATATCATTATGCACGAACTGTTTGTAATGAAAAATAAATAATTATGATATAAGTAACAATATTAAAATGAGGGCAGAAATTTCTTGGTCCTATATTTTGTCTTGTTTTGTAAATAAATACAAACAGAA
The DNA here is from genome assembly GCA_963383655.1 of Bathymodiolus septemdierum. Taxonomy (NCBI): domain Eukaryota; kingdom Metazoa; phylum Mollusca; class Bivalvia; order Mytilida; family Modiolidae; genus Bathymodiolus; species Bathymodiolus septemdierum. The sequence goes on along the minus strand of OY726526.1, from coordinate 78,324,254 downwards.
TTATTATGAAGTTGCTGTTGGATTATGTTTTAATGAACAGTGGGCATAATGTTTGTTGCAGGTGTGTATCTTCTTGCCAGCCAATCTAAATAACAGTCTGCACCAAAAACCACTAGCCCTAAGCCCCAGTCTAGTAAAAATTGGTTTGGGTTAGTAAAAAATGTATAAAATTTGCTTAATCAAATAAAAAAAACATTCTTCTAAAATACTGTTTGGCCTAATTTGTCACAATGTTTTTGGCACAAAGTAAAATAAAATTAGATGTTTGTTTCATTTTTTTCTTTTGGTGATACACATAGTACATTGTCAAAAAATATGCAACTAACATGCATGTTAGCTTTCTACTGATCTAGCATATTTTATTCGTCAATAGTTAGAGGTTTTTATGTGGAATAGAAATCTAAGATGGCCACCACTAGTACTACAAGACAAAGTCTAATAGTTACCTAATGGGGCTATAAATGCCAACAAAAAGTTTTAGCAAATCTCATTTGTGGAACGATTGCACCATATGAAAACAAAAAAGGTGGAAATGCTCCTTAGACAGTTCTGTACAAAATGGAATTGTTTTGTGTTGATTGATATCATGCTTATTTTCTATATTTATATACCTGTCACAATGTCAGTGGAGTATTTTATCTCTTGAATTTATGTGTTGATATTCGATCACTAATTGGAACCCTCTTCTTGTGGGTTGAATGTAAATATTCAAATCTATATAATCATTTGTTCTTGACTCCGATCTAGTTTACCTTGAACTTGATGTGAGAAGATCAAAGTCCAGTTCTCAAATTATACCATGACTTAATGTGAGAAGGTCTGGGTTCAGTTCTCAAATTATACCTTGAACTTAATGTGAGAAGGTCAAGGTCCAGTTCTCAAATTGTACCTTAAACTTGATGTGAGAAGGTCAAGATCCAGTTCTCAAATTTTACCCTCTTCCTATTTGCAGCATCTTTAAGGTCTTTTGGTGGATCTAAATGTTTATTAAGATTTTAAAGGACTGGTCTCTCAATTCTATTTTTGGAACTGGTTATTAAAGAAAATTGCAGCAAAAAGTTTAAAAAAAATTGATGAAGGTGTATACATGTTTGTGTACTGCCTGTAATAATTCTACATTCTCCTGCTTGATGGAGTTAAAATTGATTGTTGTATAAAAGTGGACTAAGTTTTCAATATTGTTATAAATAGCCCCTGGAAGCTTGATCAGTTGTTTATCTTTTGATCTAATCATTGTTTATTATCATCTGATATTGCTTTAGTGTGTAATTATCTGTAAAACCACTGATCAATATTAATGCCCATCATTTTATACCAAAACAGAAAAAAAAGTTGTGAAGTTTATTGGAACTAAAATCAATTGTTAAATCAGACTTTTGTGTATTGTGTTGTAGATTTGGAGACATCAATTTCACCACTCCCTGTAATGTAAATAACTTTTATGATTTATATATATTCTGAAGTACTTGTTATAAGACATTTTGCTATAATTAAACTATTGTTAAATACATTGTGTATTGCTTAAACAGTAAAACTTCAACAACAAAGGGTCATCCTTGATTTATTTAAAGGTGTTGATTTAAGAAATAATTCATGGCAGGCATAGAGTTGTGCAAATTTACACATGGGCTAGGCCTTTACTCCGAGCGATAGCGAGGGGTAATATCTAAGAATATAAAGGCCCAGCCCATGTGTAAATTTGCACAACTCTATGCCTGCCATGAATTATTTTGATTCTAATAGGACAAATACGGTAATTTTAAACCTATCGTGAACTGTATACACACAGCATTTGGTGGCTGTTCCATTTACCTCCTTCGGAAATTTTGAATTGATTTTGAATTATTTGTTTTTGAACGAGATATTTTAAAACAAAGATATGGATGTTAACATGAAAAACATATTTATTGTGTATTTTCCAAAATAGATTCGATTGAACAATTCCTGCATAAAAATATTTAAAAAAAAGTCGGAGTTCATTCGTTCATCATTTTGAGCACTAACAAGATGGCGGAGTGGAGTTGTCAAACATAATATCGAACACTTGAACAGTTGTTAATAATCGACAATTATTGTTAGATATGAAATAAAAAAATAAATGCCAATGAAAAAAAAAGCTTATATTGTTGACATAGAAAAAAATTCCGAAAAAAATACTTAAGACAACCATCTATCGACTTTGACTTTTGTAATATCAAACGGGATAGAGGTTGAAGTGACAGGGGTAGTAGGATTGAGTCCGGCCTTGTGGTATATTAGGTACATGTTAGCGAGCATATTTTTGACTCTACACAAGTGCCTGTGCTAGGACCCTGGTTTGTATGCCCTTCTGGTACCCTGGTTTATATGCCTATGTAGCCTTAATTTGTATGCTCTCCTATTACTGATTTATATGCCCTCCCAGGAACATGATTTGTATGCCAACCTTGAAACCTAATTATGTAAATAAAAATCTTATTCTTATGCAACAAGTTTCTCAGCCTGGTTTTCTTCAATAGTTTTCATAGGAATCTATTAAATATGTAATTAACATTTTAGTACAGAGGGAGAAATCATTATTGAAAGATATCTCAATATTATTATAACATTATCGTCTTAAAACTTTCCAGTTTATATTAATTCTGATGTGATATTGTAGGATATAATATGTTGCTAATATTGATCAGAATAAAACATATGTTACCCAGCTATATAACCTATACTATAAGAGACTTTGTAATTTAGTTAGTGTTGTATTAGCTAACAGTAATAAATGGCTGTTTCTAGGCAATGACAAGCCTTAATGATAGGCTTGAAGAATTTTACGAGGGAGGTATATCCTTGATTATGATGCATGGAATAAGGAGAAGGTAATGTACAATAATGTAGTCTTCATATTCTTTTTTAAGGAGTTTTCTTATTTTGTGTAATGTATATATAGAACATGCTTATTAGCTCACATTGGAGCTTTTGTCATCACTAGGCGTCCGACATCCGGCAATCAATCTGTCATACACTTTCATATTTAAATTTTACTCTGCAATCTATGAATCAAATTGAACCAAACTTGGCTCGGATGGTTCTTTGGTGGTCCCCTTTCAAAATTTTATCCGACAGCCCCCACCCTCAATTAAAGATGTCTGCCATTACTTTCTTTAATTTTCTTAGCTGCATTTACTGTAAGTCAAAATGAGTGCAAATTTTAACTACAGTTGTATGGTAATGAATAGATAAACATATATTCCTGTTTTTTTCTTTAAATTTTTTATTTCAGCTGATTTAAATAGACTTGTGCATGCAAAAAGCTTTTATTAAAATTAAGGGGGGGAGGGGGGATATGGTATTTAATGCCACTTTCAGTTTTATTGGTGGATGAAACCGGAGTACCCGGATAAAACCACCGACCTTGTTTATTTATCTAAATTAAACTAAATTTAGACATGGAGATTTAACCATACTGTGTTCACTTTGAGATCAAATGATTTATATTGATTTTATAATGTCTAGTTAACAATGAAAGTGTTCAGTTTGATCTGTAGCTATCATATTAGATAATAGGAAATACTTTGAACATTAACATTAGGACAAAGAAGGGGGATCCATGTAGATGTTTTAGAAATAAACTAGGAAATACCAAAGAAAGGGGGATCCATGTAGATGTTTTAGAAATAAACTAGGAAATACCAAAGAAGGGGGATCCATGTAGATGTTTTAGAAATAAACTAGGAAATACCAAAGTATGGAGGTTCATGTAGATGTTTTAGACATACAAGAAGGATAACAGTATAAGGGTGAACATAATAGAAGACACTTTGTAAATAAACGTTGGAGAATACCAAGAGGAAATCAAAAATATACAATCCAGAGAAACTAGCAACCTAGGGTACACAAGATGAAGAAAAACACAACAAAAAGCCTATTAACTATTAATACAAGGCAACTTTCTCCTTTAATTCAGAAAATTTGGCAGTTTAAAAAAAAATATTTTTGAAATAGGAGAATAAACACAATGTACATGCATTTTCGGTAAAAATTCAATTTATTTGCACTCGTGAAAACAGTCAAGAAAAGCTTGCCAGAGACTTTCTTTTTCTACCTGTTTCTGAAACTTCTATAAATAAGTTTGATATTTTCCAACAATAGACATTTTTGTTGTATATATGTATATACCGTATCTTGTTGTATACAAATAAGTCCTGTTTTGACATTTTAAATGAATGATCCTTGTTTACTGGTTGAGTAAATGCAGGCTCCATGGAGCCAGTAGTTACTCATATTATTTACTTTACTTTTTATCATTACAGTGTATTTGATTTCTTAATAATTTTTAAGTTGAGACTGGTCATGGGTGGTCCAGTCTTTAAGATCGTTGACCTCTGACTACAAGACTCAACTCAATTGACATACCCATGGCTGAGGGGGGGGGGGGGGGGGTGGGGGGGGGTCACATTGGCCAGTTTGCTATAACTTTCCAGGCTATCAGATCCTCCAGCACGTCCTGACTGTTGTCATGATATGGGGGGGGGGGGGGGGGGGGGGGGGGTCTCATTGGCCAGTTTGTTATAACTTTCCAGGCTATCAGATCCCCCAGCACGTCCTGACTGTTGACATGGTATATTGTCAAAAAACATTGTGAAAGTGAACAAATACATACACTCAGCACAATTCGGCTCATTCCAAACGAGAGCAGCAGTCTTGTCCGAGGTGTGCCGAATGCATGTACATGTACCCCCAATAATCCTATTAAACCTTTATAATAATCATGATATTTATACATAACATCAGTGTTTCAGCTAAACTTTGAAATCTTCAGGACAATTGCCAGTTTAATCAAAATTTCGTCAGGACATTCTTTTATAATTAAACTAATTTCTATAAAGTTCTTCAGGTCAATTTGAGAAATAGATGGGCAAATGTCCTGAGACAGGTGCCTAACTGAATCACTGAACATTTTCTCTGAATGTTACATTGATTGTAGTTATTTATTTATTTGTTTATTGCAGTCAATCTGCTGTTAATTTTTTGCTTGCTCAGAAATCTAATTAGCCTACATTAAATAGCTGTAATAATTAGCTGTTTGTGGTTTGTGGTATATGTGTATTAACTATTAGTGGTCACTTCATAAACAAAATAGATACTTAACTGACCTTTAGCTTGAGGGCAGAGGTCATTGATCTGTGATGGATTTGTAAGTTGTTTGGATACATTAAATGCTTCAGTGTTTACTTCATATAATATCTATTTATTGTTTTCCCCCACATAGATCTATCTGTTTGAACATTCTCTATAGAGATATCATGGACACTTGTGTGATGAGGCATGATGTACCTACAGGCTGTTTATCCTGTTTATTTGTTGTACAAATCTATTTAAACAATCTTATTTCCATGAAATACGTTCTCTCACATTTGTTTCTTCACTTCTTTACCCTCAAGTGTAATGCAAGTTGAATATTATTTTTTGTCAAGTGGTTCCTGAAAAGTCGTAATGGGAATTTCTCATTCTAACTAAAACTAAATTTATTTCAATTGGTTGTGTCAGTTTCTGTTTTCCCTGATAACATAAACAAGGAAGTGATTGTAAAATATATATATTGTTTTAAGTGGATAAGGAATAATTTTGCATTGAAAACCACTTTTAAGGCAACACAATGCTCTTAAAACAAATCAATTTTTCCAAATATTATGTAATTTTTCCAAATGGTAAAACTGTATCTATCTTTAGACAGCAAGAGGTTGAAATTCATATCAGCTCAGATGATTTCCAGAAATGAGAAATTGAAAAATAATATGATTTTGACATTTATTTATTTGTTTGTGTTATATATAGCTTTAATATGGGTGGAAATATGTCTACCACATTATGTAATATATACTTCTAAATGGATTAGGATTGAAATCTTATACATAAATTGTATAACATGACCTTGAACAGGGAGTTGTATTTAACCTTGTCTTTTATCATACAAACAATGACATCTACATAGGTATAGACATTCAGGGAGAGGGGAACATTACAAGCATGCTTAGAAATGTCAACCCCTAATGAGTGAATTGCTGCTCAGACATTTAGTGGGGCAGAGAAAGTGAGTTACTTACATAAGCACAAACTCGACGAGAGAAAACCAGAATGTATTTTGAAAAACTCTTTATCATAACCTTATAGTTAAAAATTTGAGCTGGTTCTGGTTTCAAATAAAGCTGCTTCGGCCCTTGTAAGAATTTTCTACTTTATAGTAATGGTGGCCATCTTGGATGGAGTTCTGACCTGTCATACAATTTAAAATGGGGACCACCCAGTGCCTAGTTTGATTCCTATTGGCCAAGTGATTTCAGAGAAGATGTTTTTGTGAAAAACTAATGACGGATGACAACAACAACTGACGCCAAATGATGGCAATAGCTGGATAAATCACTGAATTTCAAATTATTAGATAAATAACTAGTTTTTAATTTCCATAGCTACCAATTTACACAAAGTGGATAGTTTTATTTTGTTGATTAGTAACAAAGTGGTTTTATAACTAATTCCTATAATTATGGTAGCTTTGTTCTTTTGAAGACAATCTAGACATTTAATGTGTTATAAGCAGATTTGTCTGTTGTCATAATTGAAATATATTACATTGTAGTCATTCTATGTCTATTTTCGTCCATTCAGCAGTTTTTATCTGACTGTAAGCTAGGGTTCAACATCAATACAGCATCTACTTCAATACTGTTTATTTATTGTGTACAAACAAATAGAAGACAGAAGTTAATGTATTATTTAGACATTAATTTTGCTAATTTTATGTGTGTCAATTTCAACAATGGCACCATGTACATTTTTGTACATACATCTAAATTAATTATGAACAATTAACAACACATAAATACATCATGATATTAATTAACAACAGTTTAATTAGCCAGATGATTGACAGACAAAACAAGGAAGTTTATTGATAAAGTCATGTTTTCAGGGTAATATTATATATAATTATTACATGTTTAACTATAAATTTCCCATAAATGACAAAGTACACAAGTAGTTAAATGTCAATCAAGACATGGCTGTGTAGATGGAGGGTCAGTGTCCGAGAGTCACTGTCCGAGGGTCACTGTCCCATGAATAAATAATAATATTATTATTTATTGTTGGTGGTCACTTTTCTTTTCTTTCTGCAGTTCACTTTTTTTAGTGATTTAAAGAATTCATTGTCCACTGAGACATTGATGTGTATTACCCTTGAAGCAAATAAAACAAATTTATGGTAGGTTTGAGTGCAGTTCTGGGTGAAGTTTGCTTCACATCAAATGTAAAGTTGTAGCAGGTAATTACTGCTGCTTGTTGGTTTTCTCTAGGTACACACTACCTTCCTCTGTTACTTCATCTTCTCTAGGTATACACACTACCTTCCTCTGTTACTTCATCTTCTCTAAGTATACACTACCTTCCTCTGTTACTTCATCTTCTCTAGGTATACACTACCTTCCTCTGTTACTTCATCTTCTCTAGGTATACACTACCTTCCTATGTTACTTCATCTTCTCTAGGTATACACACTACCTTCCTCTGTTACTTCATCTTCTCTAAGTATACACTACCTTCCTCTGTTACTTCATCTTCTCTAGGTATACACTACCTTCCTCTGTTACTTCATCTTCTGTTGGTATACACTACCTTCCTCTGTTACTTCATCTTCTCTAGGTATACACTACCTTCCTCTGTTACTTCATCTTCTCTAGGTATACAGCACCTTCCTCTGTTACTTCATCTTCTCTAGGTATACACTACCTTCCTCTGTTACTTCATCTTCTCTAGGTATACACTACCTTCCTCTGTTACTTCATCTTCTCTAGGTATACACTACCTTCCTCTGTTACTTCATCTTCTCTAGGTATACACTACCTTCCTCTGTTACTTCATCTTCTCTAGGTATACAGCACCTTCCTCTGTTACTTCATCTTCTCTAGGTATACACTACCTTCCTCTGTTACTTCATCTTCTCTAGGTATACACTACCTTCCTCTGTTACTTCATCTTCTCTAGGTATACACTACCTTCCTCTGTTACTTCATCTTCTCTAGGTATACAGCACCTTCCTCTGTTACTTCATCTTCTCTAGGTATACACTACCTTCCTCTGTTACTTCATCTTCTGTTGGTATACACTACCTTCCTCTGTTACTTCATCTTCTGTTGGTATACACTACCTTCCTCTGTTACTTCATCTTCTCTAGGTATACACTACCTTCCTCTGTTACTTCATCTTCTCTAGGTATACACTACCTTCCTCTGTTACTTCATCTTCTCTAGGTATACACTACCTTCCTCTGTTACTTCATCTTCTCTAGGTATACAGCACCTTCCTCTGTTACTTCATCTTCTCTAGGTATACACTACCTTCCTCTGTTACTTCATCTTCTCTAGGTATACACTACCTTCCTCTGTTACTTCATCTTCTCTAGGTATACACTACCTTCCTCTGTTACTTCATCTTCTCTAGGTATACACTACCTTCCTCTGTTACTTCATCTTCTCTAGGTATACAGCACCTTCCTCTGTTACTTCATCTTCTCTAGGTATACACTACCTTCCTCTGTTACTTCATCTTCTCTAGGTATACACTACCTTCCTCTGTTACTTCATCTTCTCTAGGTATACACTACCTTCCTCTGTTACTTCATCTTCTCTAGGTATACAGCACCTTCCTCTGTTACTTCATCTTCTCTAGGTATACACTACCTTCCTCTGTTACTTCATCTTCTGTTGGTATACACTACCTTCCTCTGTTACTTCATCTTCTGTTGGTATACACTACCTTCCTCTGTTACTTCATCTTCTCTAGGTATACACTACCTTCCTCTGTTACTTCATCTTCTCTAGGTATACACTACCTTCCTCTGTTACTTCATCTTCTCTAGGTATACACTACCTTCCTCTGTTACTTCATCTTCTGTTGGTATACACTACCTTCCTCTGTTACTTCATCTTCTCTAGGTATACACTACCTTCCTCTGTTACTTCATCTTCTCTAGGTATACACTACCTTCCTCTGTTACTTCATCTTCTCTAGGTATACACTACCTTCCTCTGTTACTTCATCTTCTCTAGGTATACACTACCTTCCTCTGTTACTTCATCTTCTCTAGGTATACACTACCTTCCTCTGTTACTTCATCTTCTCTAGGTATACACTACCTTCCTCTGTTACTTCATCTTCTCTAGGTATACACTACCTTCCTCTGTTACTTCATCTTCTCTAGGTATACACTACCTTCCTCTGTTACTTCATCTTCTCTAGGTATACACTACCTTCCTCTGTTACTTCATCTTCTCTAGGTATACACTACCTTCCTCTGTTACTTCATCTTCTCTAGGTATACACTACCTTCCTCTGTTACTTCATCTTCTCTAGGTATACACTACCTTCCTCTGTTACTTCATCTTCTGTAGGTATACACTACCTTCCTCTGTTACTTCATCTTCTCTAGGTATACACTACCTTCCTCTGTTACTTCATCTTCTGTAGGTATACACTACCTTCCTCTGTTACTTCATCTTCTCTAGGTATACACTACCTTCCTCTGTTACTTCATCTTCTGTAGGTATACACTACCTTCCTCTGTTACTTCATCTTCTCTAGGTATATACTACCTTCCTCTGTTACTTCATCTTCTCTAGGTATACACTACCTTCCTCTGTTACTTCATCTTCTCTAGGTATACACACTACCTTCCTCTGTTACTTCATCTTCTCTAGGTATACACTACCTTCCTCTGTTACTTCATCTTCTCTAGGTATACACTACCTTCCTCTGTTACTTCATCTTCTCTAGGTATACACTACCTTCCTCTGTTACTTCATCTTCTCTAGGTATACACTACCTTCCTCTGTTACTTCATCTTCTCTAGGTATACACTACCTTCCTCTGTTACTTCATCTTCTCTAGGTATACACTACCTTCCTCTGTTACTTCATCTTCTCTAGGTATACACTACCTTCCTCTGTTACTTCATCTTCTCTAGGTATACACTACCTTCCTCTGTTACTTCATCTTCTGTTGGTATACACTACCTTCCTCTGTTACTTCATCTTCTGTTGGTATACACTACCTTCCTCTGTTACTTCATCTTCTCTAGGTATACACTACCTTCCTCTGTTACTTCATCTTCTCTAGGTATACACTACCTTCCTCTGTTACTTCATCTTCTCTAGGTATACACTACCTTCCTCTGTTACTTCATCTTCTGTTGGTATACACTACCTTCCTCTGTTACTTCATCTTCTCTAGGTATACACTACCTTCCTCTGTTACTTCATCTTCTCTAGGTATACACTACCTTCCTCTGTTACTTCATCTTCTCTAGGTATACACTACCTTCCTCTGTTACTTCATCTTCTCTAGGTATACACTACCTTCCTCTGTTACTTCATCTTCTCTAGGTATACACTACCTTCCTCTGTTACTTCATCTTCTCTAGGTATACACTACCTTCCTCTGTTACTTCATCTTCTCTAGGTATACACTACCTTCCTCTGTTACTTCATCTTCTCTAGGTATACACTACCTTCCTCTGTTACTTCATCTTCTCTAGGTATACACTACCTTCCTCTGTTACTTCATCTTCTCTAGGTATACACTACCTTCCTCTGTTACTTCATCTTCTCTAGGTATACACTACCTTCCTCTGTTACTTCATCTTCTCTAGGTATACACTACCTTCCTCTGTTACTTCATCTTCTCTAGGTATACACTACCTTCCTCTGTTACTTCATCTTCTCTAGGTATACACTACCTTCCTCTGTTACTTCATCTTCTCTAGGTATACACTACCTTCCTCTGTTACTTCATCTTCTGTTAGTATACAGCACCTTCATTACCTGGTCAATAAATATGTAGCTAAATAATAGCTGAAAGTGGTGTAAATCAATATTAATCATTGTATTTGTACAGTATACAACAGATATACACACAACATTTATATTTTTCATCTAATTTTGACATGTTTGATGAGTTTTGTTCTTAGAATTGATTGTTTAATTATTTTCAATAATAATTTTTATAACATACCCTGCCTATGTTTTTAGCAATCAGATGTGATCTAGAGCTAGTTCTCATTCTTACCTAGATTAAAGGAATTAAAAGGGAATAAAACTAAAAGGGGTTAATGCTTAATAGGAAAGTGAGACAAAAAATACCTATGATATAGTGGGTCCAGCAATTTACTGTGTTCACTCGTGAATCTTACTTTTGATATACATTGTACACTTGTTCAACTTCCCTTGTGGTCATATTGCGTCATATCATGCTTCGCTCTACATACATTGTAACCATTTATTAACTTCTTTTTTGAATTTCATAATTATTACAGATTTATAGCTATTAATAAATACATTTAAATGGATTTAAAAAGAGTTTAAATACAATGTGACATAAACGAGAAATCTCTTGATACGTGTATGATTCTTTAGAAATTTCTTACACATTTTAAAATATAAAGAGCTGTGCATGCACTGCAAATAAAGAAATCACTGTTTATCTAGTGCAAAACTATTGATCAGGAAATATTATTATAGTGTTAGAGCTTCAGTCTAAATGAAAAAAAGCGATAACAACCAAGAAATGGTTGTCATGGTAAACATTTTTAATTTCTGTTTGGTTGATAGAGGTCTAAATAACAAAAGGGGGAGGGGTAAAGATCCAAGTGACTGGTTTAACTTTGCCATATTTTTAGTATTGGTGGAATTGTTGACCATCACTGTTTAAACTTTCTTTTGTTTTGTTGGTATTGGTGGAATTGTTGACCATCACTGTTTAAACTTTCTTTTGTTTTGTTGGTATTGGTGGAATTGTTGACCATCACTGTTTAAACTTTCTTTTGTTTTGTTGATATTGGTGGAATTGATGACCATCACTGTTTAAACTTTCTTTTGTTTTGTTGGTATTGGTGGAATTGTTGACCATCACTGTTTAAACTTTCTTTTGTTTTGTTGATATTGGTGGAATTGTTGACCATCACTGTTTAAACTTTCTTTTGTTTTGTTGATATTGGTGGAATTGTTGACCATCACTGTTTAAACTTTCTTTTGTTTTGTTGGTATTGGTGGAATTGTTGACCATCACTGTTTAAACTTTCTTTTGTTTTGTTGATATTGGTGGAATTGATGACCATCACTGTTTAAACTTTCTTTTGTTTTGTTGGTATTGGTGGAATTGTTGACCATCACTGTTTAAACTTTCTTTTGTTTTGTTGGTATTGGTGGAATTGTTGACCATCACTGTTTAAACTTTCTTTTGTTTTGTTGGTATTGGTGGAATTGTTGACCATCACTGTTTAAACTTTCTTTTGTTTTGTTGATATTGGTGGAATTGATGACCATCACTGTTTAAACTTTCTTTTGTTTTGTTGGTATTGGTGGAATTGTTGACCATCACTGTTTAAACTTTCTTTTGTTTTGTTGATATTGGTGGAATTGTTGACCATCACTGTTTAAACTTTCTTTTGTTTTGTTGATATTGGTGGAATTGTTGACCATCACTGTTTAAACTTTCTTTTGTTTTGTTGATATTGGTGGAATTGTTGACCATCACTGTTTAAACTTTCTTTTGTTTTGTTGATATTGGTGGAATTGATGACCATCACTGTTTAAACTTTCTTTTGTTTTGTTGGTATTGGTGGAATTGTTGACCATCACTGTTTAAACTTTCTTTTGTTTTGTTGGTATTGGTGGAATTGTTGACCATCACTGTTTAAACTTTCTTTTGTTTTGTTGATATTGGTGCAATTGTTGACCATCACTGTTTAAACTTTCTTTTGTTTTGTTGATATTGGTGGAATTGATGACCATCACTGTTTAAACTTTCTTTTGTTTTGTTGATATTGGTGAATTGTTGACCATCACTGTTTAAACTTTCTTTTGTTTTGTTGATATTGGTGGAATTGATGACCATCACTGTTTATAAACTTTCTTTTCATAAGTGATAGATATAGGATAAGAAAAAATGGTGATCATAGATTGGGAAACTAAATATTGAGATCAGATATGAGAATTTGTGACATCATCATTTATTAAATATTGACATTTGACTGATACTGTGTATATAGCCTTGTGATCTAGTATTGATTTAGTGGTTTAAAACATGATAGTTTATCATAGTCATATACATTGTACCTATTTATATATACATTCAATAATTCTAGAACCACATCGGTGGTATAATGGTTAGTGTGCTCGCCTCTAGTTTGGTAGATCATGAGTGTCAGCTCCAGTCGGGTCAAACGTGTCGGCTCCAGTCGAGTCAAACCAAAGATTGTAAAATTGGTATTTGTTGCTTTTCCACAAGCAGATTAAGAGCAATGGGTTGAAATTGGGATAAAGTGTACGAGTGGAGTGACATGTCTACCGGTGGACTGTTGTTTCAGTGAGCTAGCATTATAAAAATCAAATTAAATGTGTTGGTCTAGTACAAAAGCAGACATCATCATCTAATTGACATGGCTTGTTCTCACCATGATATAGCTGGAAAATTTCTCATTTGGTGTTAAGCAACAATCTCTCAATAAGTCCTAAGTTTCTCAGTTCTTTCATTTTAGCATCATTTAGGAATACAATATAAAGAACTGCATGACAATAGAGGAGTATAACTACAAGATGGACAGGGACAGCTCTATTACTTTGTCTGTTTACTGTAACTTACACCCACATTCTGTTTCTGGCCTGTCTTACTGTGATTTTTTGTCTGTTTACTGTAAATTACACCCATATTCTGTTTCTGGCCTGTCTTACTGTGATTTTTTGTCTGTTTACTGTAACTTACAAACATATTCTGTTTCTGGCCTGTCTTACTGTGATTTTTTGTCTGTTTACTGTAAATTACACCCATATTCTGTTTCTGGCCTGTCTTACTGTGATTTTTTGTCTGTTTACTGTAACTTACAAACATATTCTGTTTCTGGCCTGTCTTACCGTTAAGTATGACTTGTACTTTTACATACGGTATTTATCAGATGCTTACTACTTCTGGATGACACAAATTTTATAAGTAGAGTGAAGTGTGCTTGACTTGTATCTTAAGTGAACAATACTTCTCCTCCATAAATAAATATTCTATTTATAGAATGAAGCAAACACTTATATATACATATATAGTGATATAGATAATAACTGGATTATATTGTCTTTTTCAGGAAGACCAAGAGGAAAGATAAAGACTCATCCACACCCCCAGCCCCAGAGGAAGCCAGACAATATCTAGAAGAAGGCTGTGTACGAGAAAAAGTTACAGATGCAGATTTCTATAAATTAGTAGCATTACCTCCAAGTGTAGACTATAATGAATGGTTAGCTACACACTGTAAGTAAAACTTTATAAATTAACATTAGAAAAAACAGAAGGTGTAATCAAGAATGGACAATCCAGAGACTCAGGCTACATTGGGTATAGTACACAGCATGAAGAAAAACAAAATAAAAAACACACATCACAGAAAGCTAAAAAGATATGAAACACTGTCCCCACCCAGTTGCTTGACAAGTGTAAGCAGTTCCTGTTTCTAGTAAGACTTTTAACTTACCATGGCAACCACACAGGTATAAAATATAACAAAATGGTTTAGCTACACTTTTATCTTACTGTAACAAGCACATCAGTGTAAACTAGTAAAATGAATAAGTAACTTAGCTACATTTGTAACTTACCATGGCAACCGCACTATGACTGTTGCACCATGCACTTCTAAGTGTCTCAAGACAGTACATGAAGTACAAATTCATTCTGTGAGTAAAATCTGTACATTATGTAACGTTTATTGATATGTTAATAAGTAAGAAATGATATGGATGTAAATGAACAGAGATACTATCTTACATTACGATTAGACATAAATTAAAGTAAAGGAACAGCACTTTTATTGCTGTTCTACATTTCACAGTCACAGTACAGGAGTCTTCAACGATAAGAATATCTCATACCTTAAAGTGAAATGGCTGCCTACAGTTGAGCTGTACTCTTTGTTTCTGTTAGTATGAACTTTGGTAGTGACAGGAAACCAGTACATAAGAAGACATATTATATGGGGTATTAGGATATCTACAAATATCAGATTTTAACAAGAACTTTGTGTAGAGAATGACCTTTAGCAAATTGACTTCGGCAAAATTCATATTCTAATAAGAGTTATATTTTATGGCATTTCTAAATTCCTAATTTTAGATCTGATAAGAAAACGGAAATAAGTTTAAGTTGAGGTCAATATTATGACAGTATTGGTCTTAATATGATAATTGTGAAATGGCCGAAATCTTAATATAACAATTTCCAAATGGCAGAACAATTTGATATAGTCACAGGGAAAAGTTATTAAAACTATCACTTGTATTTCACAATTTAGGGGGAAATAGATCTATTTCTTTGATAATTTTAAATAATTACACAATGTATTATTTTTAGCTAATTGACCATATTTACCTATCATAAGCTGTTTGTTCTAGATATTTGTTTCAATATTTATTGACAAGTCAGTAATCAGATAAACAAAATGTTAGACAGACAGATTTTCCTGTCTGGTTATAAAATATCACTGAATCCCTAGGTCAGATAATGGTGTTGTAAAAGATATCAGTATTTTACCAACAGAATTCCCACATACAGCTATATATATATCCTCCAATTGTTCCTCATATTTGGCTTATTCCAGATACACAGCAGTGAAAACGAAATACCGTCGGACCGACAGTGGTAAAATGACTGCCGGTCCGATAAAAACCCGTGGATTTCAGGACCGATTGTCCGGTATTGCTCTGTCATTTGATTTCGTCAATTTCGGCTATTACAATTGATTTGTCAGTTTCCGGCATAGGATTTCATAAAAACTAAAGTGAAACGCCAGATCAAAATTCTTTTTATTGTACATATCATTTTTCGTTCTTCCATGCTATGATGAAGTTCAAGGACATTGACAAAAAAAGTCACAATCTCAGAAATGCTTTAATGAACGAAAATATCAATATTTGAAATATAAGAAAAAGACTCACTCCGGCCCGGACACTTAAAAGTTATCGAATATCAATTTGGCGCCAAATTTAAACTTGTCTTTTGTGCAAAATACGATAGAGGACTTAATTTAGTCTTTTGGGAAATATTGAAACCTTTGAAATGGACAAATATTACAAACTTTTTCCTGATTAAGACAAATGGTTGAAAAGATATCCACTAACATTTTTATTTCTCTGCGAATTTAAATAAAATACTTTGCTTTATTCATATAAAAAAAATTTTTTACAAAATGTTTACTTCAAAGCAGACTTGCTTTAACAAACAATGTTCAGAAAAATATATATACAGTAAATTTGCATTGCTAAAACGAGAAATGGAAAATTGGTAGCCCTTGCTTGAAAGCAACCACTGCAGGAAAAGCTTGATATTGACTGTGAGGAAAGTGACCTTCATGCACTGAATGATGACTTTTGTGTTGATTTTATGGATGAAGAAGATAATTGGAGAGAAGTTTTCCTTCTCTCGGAGAGAGAATGTTAACAATAAAACTATTCGGAAAATATATTGTTATGAAAATTTGTGTTCCCATACCATTCTTCTCCTAGTTGGTTTCATATGACATGGGTATATGAAATAAGAAAACAACCCTAATTAAAATCAATAACAATGAAAAAGGCTTTATACAAGTAAAGGAAACTATACAGGCCAGCCATCAACAATGAAATATTTAAAAAATTACGATTTTCTTTCGGTCTGGTGAATCATCTTGGTTCACCAGACCGAATGTCCTGTAAAACATTTTGCAATTTTGTATTCACTGTGCACAGCATTACTTCCTTATTTCAATATTATGTTTTAATCTATATTTGTAAGAAAGGATATGGATGTAAATGAACAAGAGATAATATTCAGTTTTACACCTAGACACAAATTGAAGTCAAGGAACAGCACTTTTATTGCTTGTTATGTGTGCAGATATTTTAGCATTGTATTATCTAGACTATTAAATTGGTGTTATTTCTGAGAGAGTGGACAAGTTGGTTCCAGTCCCTCTTGACTCCTGAGATGAAGAACATCAATAAAACTACTGTTCCTTAACCTTTGATCTTTACCTGTGTTTTACAGGTATTCTATTTCATGTTCAATTTTTATGTTGACATTTATAAATATACAGAATGCCCCCTCTTATAAGACCCCTCCCATTAAAGATGTTGTGGTCGTGATTGTGATCGTATGGTAGTTGGATTTACAACTACCTGTGTAATCAGTGCCTATCCCCACTAAAGTTGTGAGTTCGAAACCGTGTTCATGGCGAGGCGTACTCTATGCAGCATTATTTGATAAAGTTTGTCAGTGACTTGTAACAGGTCGGTGATTTTCTCCGGATACTCCAGTTTCGTCCACCAATAAAACTTATCGCCACGATATAACTGAAATATTGTTGAAAGTGGCATTAAACACCATAACTCGAACCCAATCAATCAGTTTTGATACATTAAATCAACATATGTATTCCACAAGCTAGTAGATGTACTTAGTCGTGACAAGCTGGTTTATCAACCCAATGTAGCATCTTGTGTAATACTGTATTAAAAGTTCAAAGAATGATTGATAATGTATTAGTGCAGTTGTGTCAAAATATTCATAGAGTTATTGTGACATCAAGGAAAATCATATAAAAAAACTAGTCAAGCCTGCTTTAGTGGAGGGCCGTCTTAACAGCATTATAGGCCTCCGGGCAAAGCAGTGCACTGGTGCCCATTCCTACACAACCTGACTCACAGGAATAAAACTGTAAATGTCGATAAAATTAAGCAGATATTTATTGTATTGGTACTTCCATCAAAATCAGTGTTTAAACATTAAAAAACATGCCGTACACAACATACATAGATTAGCATGGGGCCTTATGCTCATGGGACCCTGTGCAACTACCCAGCGGGACCATGCGTTAAGACAGCACTGCTTTAGTGACCACCTCAATTAATCAATAACTTGTATTATGTGATCTTAATTTTAATTTCCTGTCCATATTATATTAATTAAACCTGTATTTAGTGACCACCTGTCTTATATGACCCTATTTGAATGATCCATTGAATTGCAACATAAAACATTTTTTGCTGTATAATATACTTGGCAGTATACAGTGAGTCAGTGTTACTTTCTTCCAGCGAAATAAGAACGAAAAGAGGTCAAAGACCACATTCTTCTTCCTTTACATTCCTTTTTATTGAATTTAAAATATTTGGCACAGTTTAAAAGAGACATACTATCTAGGTTGTTGGAGATAATGTCAAGTCATTGTATTTTTATCTGCCCGTTTGACCAGTCAGGTGTGATCAACACCTGTCCTAATTACAGGTGTTACATATTCCAAGGTATAGGATGTCTATATATAAGAAATGTGTATAGTCACTGTAACTAGACATTAACATGAAATTGTCTATAATTATAGACATGTATGTTTCGTAAATAACTGTAATTTTCTGCTCCTACGACTTGAAATTGAAAGATGGATAGATTTTTCCTTTATATAATGATACAAATTGAAAGATGGATAGATTTTTTCTTTATTATAATGATATTGCTGTTAAGACATATAACACAGTTATCATTGTTGCAATTTTTTCATGCAAGACTCAAACAGAGACTAGAATAATGATTACTTACTGGAACAGACTCACAGGTCACAGTTAGGGAACAGACTCACAGGTCACAGTTAGGGCTTGCTCTCCCAAACATTAAAACTGACTGGACGAGACTACTTACTGGAACAGACTCACAGGTCACAGTTAGGGCTTGCTCTCCCAAACATTAAAGCTGACTTGAAGAAACTACTTACTGGAACAGACTCACAGGTCACAGTTAGGGCTTGCTCTCCCAAACATTAAAGCTGACTGGAAGAGACTACTTACTGGAACAGACTCACAGGTCACAGTTAGGGAACAGACTCACAGGTCACAGTTAGGGCTTGCTCTCCCAAACATTAAAACTGACTGGAAGAGACTACTTACTGGAACAGAATCACAGGTCACAGTTAGGGAACAGACTCACAGGTCACAGTTAGGGCTTGCTCTCCCAAACATTAAAGCTGACTGGAAGAGACTACTTACTGGAACAGATTCACAGGTCACAGTTAGGGCTTGTTCTCCCAAACATTAAAGCTGACTGAAACAGACTCACAGGTCACAGTTAGGGAACAGACTCACAGGTCACAGTTAGGGCTTGCTCTCCCAAACATTAAAGCTGACTGGAAGAGACTACTTACTGGAACAGACTCACAGGTCACAGTTAGGGCTTGTTCTCCCAAACATTAAAGCCGACTGGAACAGACTCACAGGTCACAGTTAGGGCTTGCTCTCCCAAACATTAAAGCTGACTGGAAGAGACTACTTACTGGAAAAGACTCACAGGTCACAGTTAGGGCTTGCTTGCTTGAGACATTCATGACCAACTGGAACCAACTTTTAACATGCTAGTCAGGGCTAGCTCAGTTGAAACATTCAAGGTTGCTTGGACTGACCGCTATAGGCAGGACTAGCTTGATTGAAACATTCAAGACTGACTGAAACTGAGTACAATATATTACAAGCTACAGTAATGGGCTAGCTCGATTGAAACATTGAAGACTGACTGAAACTGACTACAATATATTACAAGCTACAGTAATGGGCTAGCTCGATTGAAACATTGAAGACTGACTGAAACTGACTACAATATATTACAAGCTACAGTAATAGGCTAGCTCGATTGAAACATTGAAGACTGACTGAAACTGACTACAATATATTACAAGCTACAGTAATGGGCTAGCTCGATTGAAACATTGAAGACTGACTGAAACTGAGTACAATATATTACAAGCTACAGTAATGGGCTAGCTCGATTGAAACATTGAAGACTGACTGAAACTGACTACAATATATTACAAGCTACAGTAATGGGCTAGCTTGATTGAAACATTGAAGACTGACTGAAACTGACTACAATATATTACAAGCTACAGTAATAGGCTAGCTCGATTGAAACATTGAAGACTGACTGAAACTGAGTACAATATATTACAAGCTACAGTAATAGGCTAGCTCGATTGAAACATTGAAGACTGACTGAAACTGACTACAATATATTACAAGCTACAGTAATAGGCTAGCTCGATTGAAACATTGAAGACTGACTGAAACTGACTACAATATATTACAAGCTACAGTAATGGGCTAGCTCGATTGAAACATTGAAGACTGACTGAAACTGACTACAATATATTACAAGCTACAGTAATAGGCTAGCTCGATTGAAACATTGAAGACTGACTGAAACTGACTACAATATATTACAAGCTACAGTAATGGACTAGCTCGATTGAAACATTGAAGACTGACTGAAACTGAGTACAATATATTACAAGCTACAGTAATGGGCTAGCTCGATTGAAACATTGAAGACTGACTGAAACTGACTACAATATATTACAAGCTACAGTAATAGGCTAGCTCGATTGAAACATTGAAGACTGACTGAAACTGAGTACAATATATTACAAGCTACAGTAATGGGCTAGCTCGATTGAAACATTGAAGACTGACTGAAACTGACTACAATATATTACAAGCTACAGTAATAGGCTAGCTCGATTGAAACATTGAAGACTGACTGAAACTGACTACAATATATTACAAGCTACAGTAATGGGCTAGCTCGATTGAAACATTGAAGAATGACTGAAACTGACTACAATATATTACAAGCTACAGTAATAGGCTAGCTTGATTGAAACATTGAAGACTGACTGAAACTGACTACAATATATTACAAGCTACAGTAATAGGCTAGCTCGATTGAAACATTGAAGACTGACTGAAACTGAGTACAATATATTACAAGCTACAGTAATAGGCTAGCTCGATTGAAACATTGAAGACTGACTGAAACTGACTACAATATATTACAAGCTACAGTAATAGGCTAGCTCGATTGAAACATTGAAGACTGACTGAAACTGACTACAATATATTACAAGCTACAGTAATGGGCTAGCTCGATTGAAACATTGAAGACTGACTGAAACTGACTACAATATATTACAAGCTACAGTAATGGGCTAGCTCGATTGAAACATTGAAGACTGACTGAAACTGACTACAATATATTACAAGCTACAGTAATGGGCTAGCTCGATTGAAACATTGAAGACTGACTGAAACTGAGTACAATATATTACAAGCTACAGTAATGGGCTAGCTCGATTGAAACATTGAAGACTGACTGAAACTGACTACAATATATTACAAGCTACAGTAATAGGCTAGCTCGATTGAAACATTGAAGACTGACTGAAACTGACTACAATATATTACAAGCTACAGTAATGGACTAGCTCGATTGAAACATTGAAGACTGACTGAAACTGAGTACAATATATTACAAGCTACAGTAATGGGCTAGCTCGATTGAAACATTGAAGACTGACTGAAACTGAGTACAATATATTACAAGCTACAGTAATAGGCTAGCTCGATTGAAACATTGAAGACTGACTGAAACTGACTACAATATATTACAAGCTACAGTAATGGGCTAGCTTGATTGAAACATTGAAGACTGACTGAAACTGAGTACAATATATTACAAGCTACAGTAATGGGCTAGCTCGATTGAAACATTGAAGACTGACTGAAACTGAGTACAATATATTACAAGCTACAGTAATGGGCTAGCTCGATTGAAACATTGAAGACTGACTGAAACTGACTACAATATATTACAAGCTACAGTAATGGGCTAGCTCGATTGAAACATTGAAGACTGACTGAAACTGAGTACAATATATTACAAGCTACAGTAATGGGCTAGCTCGATTGAAACATTGAAGACTGACTGAAACTGAGTACAATATATTACAAGCTACAGTAATAGGCTAGCTCGATTGAAACATTGAAGACTGACTGAAACTGAGTACAATATATTACAAGCTACAGTAATGGGCTAGCTCGATTGAAACATTGAAGACTGACTGAAACTGACTACAATATATTACAAGCTACAGTAATAGGCTAGCTCGATTGAAACATTGAAGACTGACTGAAACTGACTACAATATATTACAAGCTACAGTAATGGGCTAGCTCGATTGAAACATTGAAGACTGACTGAAACTGAGTACAATATATTACAAGCTACAGTAATGGGCTAGCTCGATTGAAACATTGAAGACTGACTGAAACTGACTACAATATATTACAAGCTACAGTAATAGGCTAGCTCGATTGAAACATTGAAGACTGACTGAAACTGACTACAATATATTACAAGCTACAGTAATGGGCTAGCTCGATTGAAACATTGAAGACTGACTGAAACTGAGTACAATATATTACAAGCTACAGTAATAGGCTAGCTCGATTGAAACATTGAAGACTGACTGAAACTGAGTACAATATATTACAAGCTACAGTAATGGGCTAGCTCGATTGAAACATTGAAGACTGACTGAAACTGAGTACAATATATTACAAGCTACAGTAATAGGCTAGCTCGATTGAAACATTCAAGACTGACTGAAACTGACTACAATATATTACAAGCTACAGTAATGGGCTAGCTCGATTGAAACATTCAAGACTGACTGAAACTGACTACAATATATTACAAGCTACAGTAATGGGCTAGCTCGATTGAAACATTGAAGACTGACTGAAACTGAGTACAATATATTACAAGCTACAGTAATGGGCTAGCTCGATTGAAACAATGAAGACTGACTGAAACTGACTACAATATATTACAAGCTACAGTAATGGGCTAGCTCGATTGAAACATTGAAGACTGACTGAAACTGACTACAATATATTACAAGCTACAGTAATGGGCTAGCTCGATTGAAACATTGAAGACTGACTGAAACTGACTACAATATATTACAAGCTACAGTAATAGGCTAGCTCGATTGAAACATTGAAGACTGACTGAAACTGACTACAATATATTACAAGCTACAGTAATGGGCTAGCTCGATTGAAACATTGAAGACTGACTGAAACTGACTACAATATATTACAAGCTACAGTAATGGGCTAGCTCGATTGAAACATTGAAGACTGACTGAAACTGACTACAATATATTACAAGCTACAGTAATGGGCTAGCTCGATTGAAACATTGAAGACTGACTGAAACTGACTACAATATATTACAAGCTACAGTAATGGGCTAGCTCGATTGAAACATTGAAGACTGACTGAAACTGAGTACAATATATTACAAGCTACAGTAATGGGCTAGCTCGATTGAAACATTGAAGACTGACTGAAACTGAGTACAATATATTACAAGCTACAGTAATAGGCTAGCTTGATTGAAACATTCAAGACTGACTGAAACTGACTACAATATATTACAAGCTACAGTAATAGGCTAGCTCGATTGAAACATTGAAGACTGACTGAAACTGACTACAATATATTACAAGCTACAGTAATAGGCTAGCTCGATTGAAACATTGAAGACTGACTGAAACTGAGTACAATATATTACAAGCTACAGTAATGGGCTAGCTCGATTGAAACATTGAAGACTGACTGAAACTGACTACAATATATTACAAGCTACAGTAATGGGCTAGCTCGATTGAAACATTGAAGACTGACTGAAACTGAGTACAATATATTACAAGCTACAGTAATGGGCTAGCTCGATTGAAACATTGAAGACTGACTGAAACTGACTACAATATATTACAAGCTACAGTAATGGGCTAGCTCGATTGAAACATTGAAGACTGACTGAAACTGAGTACAATATATTACAAGCTACAGTAATGGGCTAGCTCGATTGAAACATTGAAGACTGACTGAAACTGACTACAATATATTACAAGCTACAGTAATGGGCTAGCTCGATTGAAACATTGAAGACTGACTGAAACTGACTACAATATATTACAAGCTACAGTAATAGGCTAGCTCGATTGAAACATTGAAGACTGACTGAAACTGAGTACAATATATTACAAGCTACAGTAATGGGCTAGCTCGATTGAAACATTGAAGACTGACTGAAACTGACTACAATATATTACAAGCTACAGTAATGGGCTAGCTCGATTGAAACATTGAAGACTGACTGAAACTGACTACAATATATTACAAGCTACAGTAATAGGCTAGCTCGATTGAAACATTGAAGACTGACTGAAACTGACTACAATATATTACAAGCTACAGTAATAGGCTAGCTCGATTGAAACATTGAAGACTGACTGAAACTGACTACAATATATTACAAGCTACAGTAATGGGCTAGCTCGATTGAAACAATGAAGACTGACTGAAACTGACTACAATATATTACAAGCTACAGTAATGGGCTAGCTCGATTGAAACATTGAAGACTGACTGAAACTGACTACAATATATTACAAGCTACAGTAATGGGCTAGCTCGATTGAAACATTGAAGACTGACTGAAACTGACTACAATATATTACAAGCTACAGTAATGGGCTAGCTCGATTGAAACATTGAAGACTGACTGAAACTGACTACAATATATTACAAGCTACAGTAATGGGCTAGCTCGATTGAAACATTGAAGACTGACTGAAACTGAGTACAATATATTACAAGCTACAGTAATAGGCTAGCTCGATTGAAACATTCAAGACTGACTGAAACTGACTACAATATATTACAAGCTACAGTAATGGGCTAGCTCGATTGAAACATTGAAGACTGACTGAAACTGACTACAATATATTACAAGCTACAGTAATGGGCTAGCTCGATTGAAACAATGAAGACTGACTGAAACTGAGTACAATATATTACAAGCTACAGTAATAGGCTAGCTCGATTGAAACATTGAAGACTGACTGAAACTGACTACAATATATTACAAGCTACAGTAATGGGCTAGCTCGATTGAAACATTGAAGACTGACTGAAACTGACTACAATATATTACAAGCTACAGTAATAGGCTAGCTCGATTGAAACATTGAAGAATGACTGAAACTGACTACAATATATTACAAGCTACAGTAATAGGCTAGCTCGATTGAAACATTGAAGAATGACGGGAACAAACTATTACAGACCACAGTAAGGGCTAATTCAAGCCTGACTATCACTGGCTACAGTTAGGACTAGCTTGATCAAACAATAAAGACTAACTGAAAAAAATATCACTGGCTTGATTGAGACATTCAAGACTATCACAGGCCACTGTTAGGACATACTCTCTCTCTCTGGACCTTAGTATTAATTCCATCAAATTTGTAGTTTCAGTCTTTTTGCAATTGTTATGTGCAGTCCTTGACATAACTGGTCAGTGATTAGTAGAATTAGAAGAAGTTATTCCACAGTGTTTCAGGGGTTACAAGAACGTAAAGTTGCAAAATTAAAAATTAAAACACAAAGAATAGAAAATTATTTTCCTCAAGAAGGAAGCAGGAAAAACAAAATATAAAATTATAAGTACTGATATTAGTACTTTATATGATACCGGTAGTTCTTCTTTTTATTACTCAGATACATGTATGAACTTTGATGACACCACTTAATCATGCTACATCTGCCACTTCTAGAGGTGAATCCCATTAGAAATGTAAAGTAGTCTGATCATTCACCCTCGCCATCTTTTATTATTTATAATTTTTTAAGATACCTCAACTGCAGATTCACCCAAATCATATTTTGAGAGCTGATTGTCATTAAAAAAACCATTTTGCAGTTCACATGTATTTGGTTCCATGGTGTTATCATCATCGAATGTTACCTTGTCTTAAGCACCAGTTTCTATGGTAACATAAAGGTTAAGTTCCAGTAATTTTGTATTCTCCTCATATTCACTTCTCTGGTTCACCCTTTCTCTTATTTAATATTTCTGAGATTCCAGAAAATCTAAATCCCTGAAGATCCAAAATGATCCGACTCAGTACTCAAAAATCGATGACTAAAATTGTGCAAGAACATTGCATGTACCGGTAATTGATTGGAGAACATCAGAACATAGAATAAAAGAAAAGCAGTTGAACGAGAAATTAATATGCCAAAATGATTCATGAAAATAACCTTGAATATGTTAAGAAAAAAATAAAAAGTATAGCAACCATCAGGTTTGTGTATTTGTGATTGTCAATTTATAGATTGATGTCTACAAATGTTCAAATGGAATATTGTTATCTTTGTAAATGTCAAAATTTTCAATTTTGTTATTTGATTTCTATAAAACCTGTGTATCACTATACATTTATACCAAGGACACCCTTTACCAATATTTTACATACATTTTTACAAAAGAGTTTTCATTTATTCAGTAACTGATTTTTTATCTTTGTATTTTAACTTTAGCTTAAAATTTTACATGTAAAATATATAAATCACTGATCAGTCAATTGGAAAACGATTTCTTAAGCTTTAATTTTTTGCCTTTGTGAATTAAATAATATTGCTATGTAAGATACACAAGTTGTTGACCTGTAGGTCAAGAAACCCTTTAATAAAACTCTGTTATATATTTCTTACTAGCAGATGTTTGTACAGGGCAATGGAAATTACACTGGTGGTGTGATGTCTGAAGGATTTAAAAGTCATTATTATTGTCTTCCTGACATCATCAAGTGTACTGTCTTGCTGTGGTTGGTTGACACTTAGAATTGTTCCATTGTTCCTCTCATGTCTGGTCGGGCTATGAGCCTATGTGTATGCAGATTTATTTATGACCTAATTTGTATCATGTTTGGTTTTGTTATGTGCATCTTGTAACATTAGTGGACACCCATTGTGTTTTTCAGTTTAAAATAGTGTTATATGTTATCAAGTTTTCCCATGGTGTGGTCTGCTGCTTAGACAATAACTGTATTTTTATTTGGTAAAGTCAATTGGTGATTTTACTGTCCCAATTTGAGGTTTTTGTTGGCTATTTAGTTTGATAAAGGTGTCTAATAATATAATTTGTTCACGCTACGATATGGCTGAAATATTGCTAAAGTTGGCATTAAACACCAATCAATCAATCAATCAATCAAATAGATGGATAAATTTACTGGTAGATATAATAGCATTTATATGTACATTTATTTATAAAAATTCTTATTCTACTGACAATTAAATCTCTTTATTGCAATACATATATTAAATTACTTGGCTGAACAGGACAGTTCAACAGGTTAACACTGTCATGTTGTCTGTGTTTTATTGTCACAAATATTAAGTGTCATCCAATTATAATCATTTATCTGTGTTTTATTGTCACAAATATTAAGTGTCATCCAATTATAATCATTTATCTGAAACATACAGTTCCTACATAATGCTAAATTTATTAAAACTAAGGTGAATCTGAGGCTAATGTAACCTTAGCCAGTTTTGTACTGTTTAGACCCTTCAGTTTACTGGCTCTCAAACACTTTTTAATTGTTTGGATATCCAATTTTTTGACTTGAGCATACCTGATAATTTATCTTTTAACTTTGAGCATACCTGGTAATTTATCTTTTAACTTTGAGCATATCTGATAATTTATCTTTTAACTTTGAGCGTACCTGATAATTTATTTTTTAACTTTGAGCATACCTGATAATTTATCTTTTAACTTTGAGCATATCTGATAATTTATCTTTTAACTTTGAGCATACCTGATAATTTATCTTTTAACTTTGAGCATACCTGATAATTTATCTTTTAACTTTGAGCATACCTGATAATTTATCTTTTAACTTTGAGCATACCTGATAATTTATCTTTTAACTTTGAGCATACCTGATAATTTATCTTTTAACTTTGAGCATACCTGATAATTTATCTTTTAACTTTAAGCATACCTGATAATTTATCTTTTAACTTTGAGCATACCTGATAATTTATCTTTTAACTTTGAGCATACCTGATAATTTATCTTTTAACTTTGAGCGTACCTAATAATTTATCTTTTAACTTTGAGCATACCTGATAATTTATCTTTTAACTTTGAGCGTACCTGGATAAAGGTAATTGTGGAAGTGTGTTGTGCAAACTAAATTGGATATCTACTTTATTTTATTCAATACATAATGATTTTTTTAATTGCAAAAAGATTACTATGCAAATTATAATTTTAAATGTAAAACCTGTGAGAAAAGGAGAAGGGAAAAGGGAGAGGGGGCTGCAAAGAAAAACAAATCCTGGTACACATTTACTATTTAGGTGACAATCCCCCACTTATTATGTACGGAAATCAGAGTTCAGGTTACCCTTACCTGACTTGTGGGTCACGACTCTGTAGTGTTGTAAGTTATTGTTAATATTATACAATTAATGACTTTTCATAAGGTGGACATTGTGATTTATCAACCCCGAGGAAGTGATGTTGAACATCACTTCCAAGGGGTTGATAAATCAGTGTCCACCGAAATGAAAAGTCTTCAATTGTTTTATTAAATGACACATTCTAAGTGTAATTTTGGGGTGAAAATTGTGAATTGTTGCTGTTTCTTAGACATTTCCATTTATTCTTTTTAGTTCACCTGGACCAAGGGTCCAGGTGAACTATTGCCATCACTTGGCGTCCGTCGTCTGTCCGCTGTCGTCTGTAAACTTTTCACATTTTAAGCTTCTTCTCCGAAACCACTGGGCCAATTGGAACCAAACTTAGCAGGAATGTTCCTTGGGTGGTCCTCTACAAAGTTACTGTTTTTCGTTCCAGTCGGATATTCAACATGGCTGCCAGGGCCAATAATATGCTCTGATTGGCTGAAATTTCAAAGATCTTCTTCTCTGAAACTAATGAACTGACTGAACCCAAACTGTAAATGAATGATCATTGGAATGTCCTTTACCAAGTTACTGTTTTTTATGCCGATCAGAAATACAAGATGGCCGCCACCGCAGGACATAGATTAACATTGAACCCTATGGGAAAATGTTCAAATGCCTTCTTCTCTGAAACCACTTGGACAATTGAAACCAAACTGCCCAGGAATGATCATTGGAATGTCCTTTACCAAGTTACTGTTTTTTATGCCGATTGGAAATCCAAGATGACCGCCACCACAGGACATAGATTAACATTGGACCCTATGGGAAAATGTTCAAATGCCTTCTTCTCAGAAACTACAAATATGATTAAAGCCAAACTGTACATGAATGTTCATTGGATGGTCCTCTACAAACTTACGTTTTTTGTTCCGATATGAAATTCAAAATGGCGGCTACGGCAGGACTTAGTTTAACATTGGACCCTATGGGAAAAATGTTTCAAAACGCTTCTCTGAAACCACTTGGATAATTGAAACCAAACTGTCCAGGAATGATCATAGGATGGTCCTCTACAAAGTGTGTGTTTTTTATGCCGATTGGAAATCCAAGATGGCCACCACCGCAGGACATAGATTAACATTGGACCCTATGGGAAAATGTTCAAATGCCTTCTTCTCAGAAACTACAAATATGATTAAAGCCAAACTGTACATGAATGTTCATTGGATGGTCCTCTACAAACTTTACGTTTTTTGTTCTGATATGAAATTCAAAATGGCGGCTACGGCAGGACTTAGTTTAACATTGGACCCTATGGGAAAAATGTTTCAAAATGCTTCTTCTCTGAAACCACTTGGACAGTTGAAACCAAACTGCCCAGGAATGATCATTGGAAGGTCCTCTGTTTTTTATGCCGATCGGAAATCCAAGATAGCTGCCACCACAGGTCATAGTATTAACACAGAACCATATGGGGAAAATACAGAAATATATTCTTCTCTGAAGCTATTGTACTGATTGAACCTAAACTGTGCATCAATCATTGGAAGGTCCTTTACAAACTTTGTGTTTTTTATGTTAATCGTAATTCCAAGATGACTACCACTGCAGGACATAGTTTTTACATAGGACCAATTGGTTCTTTTTATAACCAGGTGAACGATACAGGCTCTTGAGAGCCTCTGGTTTATATGTAGCTGCTTCAAACCAACAAACACCAGTTTTTAAAGCTTGACATTTCTAATGTTTCAAAACAATAAAATGGATTAAGAAAAAATGAATACAATTTCAAAATTTTAACAAATAAAATATCAGTTTCAGTAACATTTTTAAACAATTTTTAAAGAACATAGGTAAGTATAATTAATTTATGTTGTAGTTTATGGTAATGTTAGGGCAATTATTTTAGTTTTCCCCTGTTACTATATTTGGGTACGTATTAACTTCTGGTTCTACTGATGAAGCTGCTTCATTCATTAGCTCACCTGGCCATAGGCCATGTGAGCTTTTGTCATGTGTAAGCGTCCATCCGTCCGTTGGCTTTTCACATTTAACTCTTCTTCTCTGAAACCGCTGAACAGATTTCAACCAAACTTGTCAGAAATGTTTATTTGATGGTCCTCTACCAGATTTGTGTTTTTGGTGCTGATTTGAAATCCAACATGACTGCCAGGGTCCATAATGTGTTCTCATTGGCTGAAATTTTAAAAATCTTCTCGTCAGAAACCACCAAACCAATTGAATTGTGACTTTGCAGGAATGGCATGAATGGTCCTTAAATGGTCAACATGGCATGAATGGTCCTTAAATGGTCAACTTTCAAAATTATATCCAGTGACCCAGACCTCCATCCAAGATGGCCGCCATCAGCGGACATAGTTTTAACATAGGACCCTATGGGAAATATGTTTAAAAATCTTCTCCTCTGAAACCAGTAAGCCAATTTAACGCAAACATGGCATGGATGCTCCTTAAGTGGTCAATTTTCAAAATTGTGTCCGGTGACCCTGACCTCCATCCAAGATGGCAACCTTCAGCAGACATAGTTTTAACATAGAACCTTATGGGGGAAAAATGTTTTAAAATCTTCTCCTCTGAAACCAGTCAGCCAATATAGCAAACATGTCATCGATGGTCCTTAGGTGGTCAACTGCCAAAATTGTGTTCAGTGACCCCGATCTCTGTCCAAAATGGCCGCCATCAGCGGACATAGTTTTAGCATAAGACCTATGGGAAAATTGTTTAAAAGTCTTCTCCTCTGAAACCAGTCAGCCAATTTAAAGCAAACATGGCATGGATGGTCCTTGGGTAGTATACTTTCAAAATTGTGTCCGGTGACCACGACCTCCATCCAAGATGGCTGCCATGAGCAGACATAGTTTTAGCATACATTGTAAAACCCTATGGGATTTGAATAGTAAAACTTAGATGTATTCGGTATGCAGACATTCTTAAGAGGGCTTATTTATGTCAGGTGAGCGATACAGGCTCACCTGAGCCTCTAGTTTTTGTGTACTAACAGTCGTCTGCTGATTACCGAATTTCGTTAGCAAGACGTTACTATATTTGGGTACGTGCTAACTGCGACATGAGATTTATTAACCTTACGTGTAAAATTGCACGGTGGACATGTACTTCTGTTACAGCCTAAGAGGAAGCCTTCTGTTAGAGCCTAAGAGGAAGCAATGAACCTTCTAAACCAATCAGAATTAAGAAATTTCATAGTAATTTAATAATATGACATGAGATACACAACATACTGAATTTCATTAGATCTTTTGTATAGCGTTGTATTCTATAGGAAGCAAAGTGAGACATAAGTAACATAAGAAAGATTAATGCCATAAAATAAATATCTATGTTAAGTTGATAATAAAAAAGATTAAAAATTATGAATTTCTTTTTTCTTTTTAAAGAAAATAATATGTTTGCCTTAAAGCTTTGATAACAGATCAATTTTGTCCCTTATTCACATCCCAAAACTGTGTCTTGTAGAGATGTTTAATTTGTTAGAAGTCAAAAACAAGAGACATGTAAAACGTATGTTTTATGATTAGTTTTGTGTCATCTCTAAGACAAGAATCGGTTCATTCCAAAACTGTAAAATAGAGAGACGTTTAATTTGTTAGAAGTCAAGTCAACGTATGTTTTATGATTAGTTTTGTGTCATCTCTAAGACAAGAATTTGTCCTATTCATCTTCTATTGTTGTCATTTTTGTTCTGGTTCTATATAAGATAGAGAAATCAGTATATTAATCAATGATACACAGTTATCTTGGTGATTCTTCATAAACAAGATTATTCTATCAACATTTCAAAATTTACAACTTCCATTTCTGTATGAAGATTGTATCATATTGATTTGTTTCATTTCTGTATGAAGATTGTATCATATTGATGTTTCATTTCTGTATGAAGATTGTATCATATTGATTTGTTTCATTTCTGTATGAAGATTGTATCATATTGATGTTTCATTTCTGTATGAAGATAGTGTCATATTGATTTGTTTCATTTCTGTATGAAGATTATATCATATTGATTTGTTTCATTTCTGTATGAAGATTGTGTCATATTGATTTGTTTCATTTCTGTTTTAAGATTGTATCATATTGATTTGTTTCATTTCTGTATGGAGATTGTATCATATTGATTTGTTTCATTTCTGTATGAAGATTGTATCATATTGATTTGTTTCATTTCTGTATGAAGATTGTATCATATTGATTTGTTTCATTTCTGTATGAAGATTGTATCATATTGATTTGTTTCATTTCTGTATGAAGATTGTATCATATTGATTTGTTTCATTTCTGTATGAAGATTGTATCATATTGATTTGTTTCATTTCTGTATGAAGATTGTATCATATTGATTTGTTTCATTTCTGTATGAAGATTGCATCATATTGATTTGTTTCATTTCTGTATGAAGATTATGTGATATTGATTTGTTTCATTTCTGTATGAAGATTGTATCATATTGATTTGTTTCATTTCTGTATGAAGATTGTGTCATATTGATTTGTTTCATTTCTGTATGAAGATTGTGTCATATTGATTTGTTTCATTTCTGTATGAAGATTGTATCATATTGATTTGTTTCATTTCTGTATGAAGATTGTATCATATTGATTTGTTTCATTCTTTACTACATTTATTATCAAAAAAGAAAAGGATTTTTCAACACATGCTGATTTCTCAGAAATTGGTTTTTAATATTAACAAGGACACTTGATAGTGGTACATGTAATGCTAAAGATATTGGTGTCTGAAAACATGTTATAATTACATACTATACAATGTACTACCAGTCCTCACAATGAGCACCGGCCCTCCGGTACTATACAATGTACTACCAGTCCTCACAATGAGCACCGGTCCTCCGGTACTATACAATGTACTACCAGTCCTCACAATGAGCACCGGTCCTCCGGTACTATACAATGTACTACCAGTCCTCAGAATGAGCACCGGTACTATACAATGTACTACCAGTCCTCACAATGAGCACCGGCCCTCCGGTACTATACAATGTACTACCAGTCCTCACAATGAGCACCGGCCCTCCGGTACTATACAATGTACTACCAGTCCTCACAATGAGCACTGGCCCTCTGGTACTATACAATGTACTACCAGTCCTCACAATGAGCACCGGTCCTCCAGTCCAAGACCAGTAAAACTTTGTTCGAATCAGTAAATTTTTCAGCTCTTAATAGTCTTCTCTTGTAATTTTATTTTTTAAAAGTTGTACCTTATACAAATATAAAAAAAAAACCAATAGTTGTGAAGTAATTTTAATAATAGAACAGTTCTGTAGAAGACAGATTCCTGGTTATACTGCTGTCAGTTAATATTATTGAAGATTCTAGTTGACAAATCAAGCTGTTGGTCAACTTTTAATTACAGGTTGTTTTCCAGATTAGCCAACAAAAGCAATATTCCCCCTATGTAGAAGTAAATAAAGTAATTATTAACTGGTCAATAGTTATAAAATCTTATTGATTTATTGATATTTAGAGGTGATATAACTTTGTTATTGACCTGGTTTTGCTCTGTTGGCTTGCATTGTTTATTGTGTACCTTAACTGGGGTTCAACATTCAGACTTGTCTCAAAGATTTAAATATATACATTTGTATATGTCTAGATCAGTTTGTCATGACCTCTTCTCATTGTTGTCTTAATACATTTGATATGATTTAAAATTTGAATGAGAACGTCTAAGTTGAAGCTGCCAGAAAACAGCGCTAAACATTTATTTTATCACATACATGTACTTTGAAAATGACCAAATGAATTCAAAGTGGGTTTTTTTCTTTGACACAGTGATTCAGAATTATTTCTGCTTCTAAACAGTTTAAAAACAATAGTTTTGTCTTTCTTTGTTGACTGCATTTTTCTGGTTTGTTTGTTTGTTTGATGGTGTTTAATGCCACTTTCAACAATATTCCACGACGGCCCCACTATTCTGGAGTCTGAATGTTTATTGATATTTTTTTTGGGGGGATCACATTTTCAGAAGTAAGGATTAATGTTTAGGATGAGTAATATGAATGTTTATTGTTGAGGATAGTGGAATAGGAGGATAAAACACTTTTTTTTTAAAGTCTCTAGGTCACTAACAGACTCCTCTATGGGACACATGTTGTTTTAATCCAGCCATCATGGTCATGTCCATCATTTTAAAGTCTCTAGGTCACTAACAGATTCCTCTAGGGGACACATGTTGTTTTAATCCAGCCATCATGGTCCATCATTTTAAAGTCTCTAGGTCACTAACAGACTCCTCTAGGGGACACATGTTGTTTTAATCCAGCCATCATGGTCCATCATTTTAAATCTCTAGGTCACTAACAGACTCCTCTAGGGGACACATGTTGTTTTAATCCAGCCATCATAGTCCATCATTTTAAAGTCTCTAGGTCACTAACAGACTCCTCTAGGGGACACATGTTGTTTTAATCCAGCCATCATGGTCCATCATTTTAAAGTCTCTAGGTCACTAACAGACTCCTCTAGGGGACACATGTTGTTTTAATCCAGCCATCATGGTCCATCATTTTAAAGTCTCTAGGTCACTAACAGACTGCTCTAGGGGACACATGTTGTTTTAATCCAGCCATCATGGTCCATCATTTTAAAGTCTCTAGGTCACTAACAGATTCCTCTAGGGGACACATGTTGTTTTAATCCAGCCATCATGGTCCATCATTTTAAAGTCTCTAGGTCACTAACAGACTCCTCTAGATGACACATGTTGTTTTAATCCAGCCATCATGGTCCATCATTTTAAATCTCTAGGTCACTAACAGACTCCTCTAGGGGACACATGTTGTTTTAATCCAGTCATCATGGTCCATCATTTTAAAGTCTCTAGGTCACTAACAGACTCCTCTAGGGGACACATGTTGTTTTAATCCAGCCATCATGGTCCATCATTTTAAAGTCTCTAGGTCACTAACAGACTCCTCTAGGGGACACATGTTGTTTTAATCCAGCCATCATGGTCCATCATTTTAAAGTCTCTAGGTCACTAACAGACTCCTCTAGGGGACACATGTTGTTTTAATCCAGCCATCATAGTCCATCATTTTAAAGTCTCTAGGTCACTAACAGACTCCTCTAGGGGACACATGTTGTTTTAATCCAGCCATCATGGTCCATCATTTTAAAGTCTCTAGGTCACTAACAGACTCCTCTAGGGGACACATGTTGTTTTAATCCAGCCATCATGGTCCATCATTTTAAAGTCTCTAGGTCACTAACAGACTCCTCTAGGGGACACATGTTGTTTTAATCCAGCCATCATAGTCCATCATTTTAAAGTCTCTAGGTCACTAACAGACTGCTCTAGGGGACACATGTTGTTTTAATCCAGCCATCATGGTCCATCATTTTAAAGTCTCTAGGTCACTAACAGATTCCTCTAGGGGACACATGTTGTTTTAATCCAGCCATCATGGTCCATCATTTTAAAGTCTCTAGGTCACTAACAGACTCCTCTAGATGACACATGTTGTTTTAATCCAGCCATCATGGTCCATCATTTTAAATCTCTAGGTCACTAACAGACTCCTCTAGGGGACACATGTTGTTTTAATCCAGTCATCATGGTCCATCATTTTAAAGTCTCTAGGTCACTAACAGACTCCTCTAGGGGACACATGTTGTTTTAATCCAGCCATCATGGTCCATCATTTTAAAGTCTCTAGGTCACTAACAGACTCCTCTAGGGGACACATGTTGTTTTAATCCAGCCATCATGGTCCATCATTTTAAAGTCTCTAGGTCACTAACAGACTCCTCTAGGGGACACATGTTGTTTTAATCCAGCCATTATGGTCATGTCCATCATTTTAAATCAGAATTCTTTAAAACTATGCATGCTTGTTTATTACCATTTGAAGATTTTAAATATGTTATTGAACCATTTCTGACAGAGTTATTGCCCCTTTTGACTTAAAATAGTTCATCATGTGAGCCTCTAGTTTTGTCTAGCTATTGAGACTGATCTCCATATAGTATAGCTGAAAAATTGTTAAATTTGGAGTCATTATAACATTCAGTCAGTTGTTTAATCAAATTATTTTCATAAGGTTTACAAGCCTGTGTCCTTAAATGACCTTGTTTACTGACCTACATTTAATGAATATTTTACTTTTACCATTTTAAATATTGACAAGTCATCTTAGGGACATGAATCAGTAAGCCAGCTTGACCTTACGACCTCTATAGAATTGTCTCTCTTCTTATCTTATATTTAAATGATATTCATGTATTTTAATGTTCAAGAATCAGCATGGTGTTTTATGAAATTCAAGATTGAAAGTGGTTTTTTTCTTCCTACTTTTTTGTTATAAAAAGAAAATGACTTAGTACAAGTGGAGAAAACTAATAGAATATATATGTGATATAAATTTGATGGATTTTTAGATGTTATTAAAAGTGGCTGTCTTTTAGGTAGTATTGAGTGTCATATTGATAACCATAAACCAGACCTTTTTTGGGTGGATATCCCTGAAATTTGAGATTTAATAAAATTAACTTTGCAGATTTTATCTTTTTTATTTTTATTTTTCATAGAAAAATGATTAATATCTTTTTAGATGACCCTGATGTAAACACAAGACAAAGATGAAAATAGATCTTCTTTTATTTCTCTTTTTTTTTTTTTCATAGTACATTGACGTGTATAACTTTCACATATTTAAATGAACCATGAAAATCACATCTAAATGAGAAAACAAGAAGTATCATAACTGATTTCGTTTAGGTAATAGTGTCTGACTGTGACATAAAAGACATACATGTACAATGTGAGAATGGTAATGAACTAGAAATGTTGACATGTACAGTACATACTTTGTCATTGCAGCCTGCTACAGTGTTTGTTAGAATTAAATGAATGTTGGTCTGTTGTTAGACCCTGTTGCACAGATGTGCATGTCGGCAGGATGCTCTGGTTCATTGATTTCTTGAAGAATTATTGCTGTTTGAACTTAATTATTGGAGGGGTATCCATAACCTTGTCATTGCAGCTCATCTTGCAGTGTTTATTTGAATTAAAAGAAAGTTTGTCTTTTGTTGTGTATTTGATTCTTTTCATTATTGTTAATGTTGACCTATTTCCTTTGATCTCATTGAGTGATATTGACAGAATCAGTGAATTGACTCTGATACTGAAGATTATTCTATCAGACTCTCCTTGATATGAGTGATAATGTCTGTCTCGACCTTCATTACTGCTGATGTTCTATATTTATATAACTGTTCATTCTGACATAAAAGATCAGTTTTTATTATAGATACAATATGACATCTTTACATATCCTATCTACAAATTTGCTTATTCAGCAGAAATAATATTGAATTAATAGAATTTATTTGTATGTCATTTCCTGTATCAAAGGTAAAAAGACAGGAGTGACCAGTTAAACAGATATTATACCTGCTGACAAATACCTGTAATACAGGATTCAAGGTTAAAATGTTATACATCTAGACATAGCCTGGCACATTTATTATAATCACCTGACTTTTATTTTCTTGTTAACTTTGTTAATTTATTTTCATTTTTGTCCTTACAGCGATCTCATTTTTCAACCATGTCAATTTAATGTATGGGGTGATCTCAGAGTACTGTACTTCAGAAAGTTGTTCGATGATGACAGGCCCAGGCAACGTGTAAGTATAAATGACCTGTCACTTTGAAGTGATGATAATAAAAGTAATGTCATTTATTAAAATGCATCTGATGTTAATATGACCATTATTCACAAGTTAAACAATGTGTAAACTCCAGTGAATTGTCAAACTTTATTAGTAGTAGTGCTGTATACAGGATGTAATTTATGAAGTATGAAGCTTGTTTACACTTTGTATGAATTATGAAAAGAAAAATTAAACAGAGTCTAGAGATGGTCAACAATTTCACTAATATGAAGTATTTATCACAATTATCTTCTTTATGAAACTGCATCGGTGGTGTAATGGTTAGCGTGCTCGCCACAAGTGCGGTAGATCGTGTGTTCGAGCCCTGGTCGGGTCAAACCAAAGACTATAAAATTGGTATTTGTTGCTTCTCTGCTAAGCATGTAGCATTAAGGAGAAAGAGCAAAGACTGGTTGGCTCGGAATCAAAATAATGTGTTCGAGTGGAACGACATGTCTACCCTCGGACTGTTTTTTCAGTGAGCTAGCACTATAAAAATCCAACTCGGCGTGTTGGTCTAGAACAAAGCGGACCTCATCATCATATCATTGATAATTAACTTGTTCTCGCCATGATATAGCTGAAAAATTGCTGAATTGCTGTTGAACAACAATCACTCACTATCTTCTTTATGCCTTGCATACGATAGTATGGGGGCATATAGTTTTTCCACCCATCCATCCCCCTTCACTTTGAGAATGCAACTCTTTGTGTTTCCTTGTTCTATGGAAATGCTGTCTTTCTTAACCCTGTGGAATGCCCCGTTCTTCCTATTTATGTGGAATTGCTCCATATTTTCATCCTAGAGAATAATCCATGGAAATACTATAGTACAGTTGAACCTAACTCTGTCAATGTTTTATTGACTGATGATGGTACTTTGAAGTAACTCAGTATTAAGAGTATTAAATAAATCTAAAACAATACTACTAACAGCACTCAATATTTAACTTCAAGTTATCCAGGGATATGACTTATCCAGATTTGATATACAGTACACTCTCATTATTCCACCACCACCTTTACACCAAAGTTTTACTTCAGTGATAAGCAAGGATGGCAATATATTGAGGGGAACATTTGCATAAAAATTACATGATTTTTTGAAAATTTGAACTTTGAAATTTGATGACAATATGTGAGGGTGGCCGATAATTAATTAGAGGGGAAATATAACAAAGGTAACCTGTAAGGGTGTTTGACTATACCATAATTAATTAGAGGGGAAATATAACAAAGGTAAGCTGTAAGGGTGTTTGACTATACCATAATTAATTAGAGGGGAAATATAACAAAGGTAAGCTGTAAGGGTGTTTGACTATACCATAATTAATTAGAGGGGAAATATAACAAAGGTAACCTGTAAGGGTGTTTGACTATACCATAATTAATTAGAGGGGAAATATAACAAAGGTAACCTGTAAGGGTGTTTGACTATACCATAATTAATTAGAGGGGAAATATAACAAAGGTAACCTGTAAGGGTGTTTGACTATACCATAATTAATTAGAGGGGAAATATAACAAAGGTAACCTGTAAGGGTGTTTGACTATACCATAATTAATTAGAGGGGAAATATAACAAAGGTAACCTGTAAGGGTGTTTGACTATACCATAATTAATTAGAGGGGAAATATAACAAAGGTAACCTGTAAGGGTGTTTGACTATACCATAATTAATTAGAGGGGAAATATAACAAAGGTAACCTGTAAGGGTGTTTGACTATACCATAATTAATTAGAGGGGAAATATAACAAAGGTAAGCTGTAAGGGTGTTTTGACTACACCATAATTAGACTGTCTAAACCAATCAGTGAGCTTCATTTCTATATAAACTGTTATTATAACATGTGATGGATTAATTGTGATATGATTCTACAAAAGATAAACAGACATAGTAAATTGTTACTGAAAATAACTTATACATCAATATACTGGACATCAAAATATATACATTATATATACCAGTACTACAACAGTAATAATTGTCAGTCAATATACTGGACATGAAAAGATATACATTATATACCAGTACTACAACAGTAATAATTGTCAGACTGGTACCAGTAAATAGGCATAAAACATAGCTACATCATCTTATAGAAACTTTACATTTTCTGTTCATACCAGACTGTCCAGAGTTTAAGGTTAGGGTTATGGTGTTTAATGCCACTTTCAGCAATATTCCAGTTTTATCGTGGCAGTCAGTTTTATTGGCGGAGAAAACCGAAGTACCAGAATAGAACAACCGACCTGTCACAAGTCACTGACAAACTTTATCACATAAAATTGTATCGAGTACACAGGGTTCGAACCCACAATCCAACTACCATACAACCACGACGGCCCCTATTCCAGAGTATCTACTAAAGCTCTATATACAGGGTTTCAGCTAGACTTTGAAAACTTCAGGACAATTGCCAGTTTTATCTAAATTTGTTCAGGACATTCTTTAATAATTATACTAGGAGAGCCCGGGTGGCTCAATGAGTTAGGTAGTTGGATTACCTAACAACTCATACAAGCCTATCACCAATACGGCGTGGGTTCACACCGGGCTTTGTAAATTACAAAAAAGGATGCACTCGACTCGCAGCCGCAAGTGATAAAGTTTACCAGTTGCTTGCCCATGGTCGGTGGTTTTCTCCAGGTACTCCCGCTTCTTCCACCACTAAAACGGGTCGCCACGATATAGTTGAAATATTGCTGAAAGTGGCATTAAACACCAAAAATTTAAAAAAATTAAAAAAATCATTAATAATTATACTAATTTTTATAAAGTTCTTCAGGACAATTTGAGAAACAGGTGGGCAAATGTCCTGAGATCGATGCCTAGCTGAATGACTGATATATATATACCATCTTATAAAACCTGTTGTCTTTCACATTTCAGGCAATTTTTATGGTATGATGATAAAGGTAAAAAATGTAAATATACAGCACCACAGTATGTAGATTATATAACAACGTATGTACAGAAACAGTTGTCAGATGAAACCTTATATCCTACCAAATTTGGTAAGTTTTATTAACAGATCATGTCTGATATTTGTGTAAATACACCATGGCTACTCGGATAAGATATTAAAATGGAATTTACTGTCCTTAAATATAATACGGTAATCCCTCTCTTATAAGGCCACCCGTTCTGCAGTGAAAAAGTGACCTCATAAGAGGGGTGGCCTCTCTTGAGGGGGACAAATGAATAGTATTTTACTATCTCAGTACATCTGAAATCTGACCTGATGAGATGATGGCCTGTGATGGGATTGGCCTTATAAGAGGGGTTGCCTTTGGTGGGAGTAGCCGTGGAATTAGTTGAGAAAATTTAAATTCGCTGTTTGAGCTATAACTCATAAAGTAGTGAAATTAAAATGACAGTAGAGAGTTGTATAAAATCTAACAGTAAAGATCGCTCATGATCAAGAATTGTAACTCATTCTAGTGCAAGGTTTATATCCAACAAAATTCTTCACATTGAAGAACAACTCAATTCCTACCCAAAGGTGTTTAATATTTCTTGCACTTATGGATTTTTATTTCTCACCACATTTAATGTACAAACATTTGAATTTACACCCTTTGATGATTTAAAGAAAGTTTTCCTGGTTTTCCAGATTATTTATTGGGTGATCTATTTGAAACGGATAGATGAATTTATAATGTATTTTGGGATAGGAATGATATCAGAATACTAATTATCCCCCCAAGAGAGCGGTGAGGAATATAGTAATAACGGCTGTCTGTCTGTCCGTCCGTCATACTTTCTTGTTTATGCGAAACATGGATGGATTTGAATAATTTTTTGCATGTGGCTTGTAATTATCATTATCTTGGATGGGTTTTTCCATGGAAATATTTGAAGCAAGAGTTTTGGGGGAAATTCTTAGTTTTTGGTTGAAAAATCACCAATTTTGAGAATTGTGTCTTGTTTACGCGATAACTTTAGTAAACATGGATAGATTTGAATATTTTTTTGCATGTGGCTTGTAATTATCATTATCTTGGATGGGTTTTTGCATGGAAACATTTGAAGCAAGAGTTTTGGGGGAAATTCTTAGTTTTTGGTTGAAAAATCACCAATTTTGAGAATTGTGTCTTGTTTACGCAATAACTTTAGTAAACATGGATAGATTTGAATATTTTTTTGCATGTGGCTTGTAATTATCATTATCTTGGATGGGTTCTTATATGGAAATATTTGAAGCAAGGGTTTTGGGGGAAAATCTTAGTTTTTGGTTGAAAAATCATCAATTTTGAGAATTGTGTCTTGTTTACTCGATAACTTTAGTGGAGTACTTCCTGTATATTATTCAGATCATGCTGCAATATACTACATCCTTCAATAAAGTATGTTATGTATTAAGACTGCAAGGCTGCTTTCTATAAATATATAAAACTAAATATTATGCAAGTGTGGAGGGATACGTCAGGCGGTTCTTTTATTTATTTATATAGTGTATTACAGTTAAAACCTGTCTAAACTAAACCTACTTAAGACCAGCTGTTGTGTTTTAAATAGATAGGCTTTATACAGGTTATATTAACAAAGATTTCCTGCATTGGTTTATACAGGATTCTGTTTTATTCAAGGTTTGGTTTAGACAGGTTTGACTACACATAACAATAATAACTTGACGGCCATTATACAACTTACATGTACTAAGGGGGAAGTGGCATCATTTATTATTAGGAAACAGTACCATGCTACTTATTTTACCCTGCAACATAATTGATAAAAATCTCACGGTAGTGGAAAACCCAACCATCTTTTCTCTGGGATGAATTGAATTCTTCAGAAATATCTAATATATCTAACATGTGGATATATTCATTTTTAGCAAAGTCAAAAATGAAATGACGACTGGCCAAAAAATATCTTGTTTACTGCATTACGTAAACGTTAGAGAATACCGAAGGGGCAAGCAAAAAAGGAGAATCAGGAGAAACTGGCAACAGTTACACAAGACAAATACAAACATTTTAACAAAAACAGTTACACAAGAGGAATACAAACATTTTAACAAAAACAGTTACACAAGAGGAATACAAACATTTTAACAAAAACAGTTACACAAGAGGAATACAAACATTTTTAACAAAAACAGTTACACAAGACGAATACAAACATTTGAACAAAAACAGTTACACAAGAGGAATACAAACATTTTAACAAAAACAGTTACACAAGAGGAATACAAACATTTTAACAAAAACAGTTACACAAGACGAATACAAACATTTTAACAAAAACACAACACAATAAGGTTACCTAACTAAATTTAATACTTTTGTTTACTTGAGGTAAATACCCAACAAGCTTTTTTATTTTGACAAAATATCTGTACATTCAAATTTGTTATGAATACCAAATTAATAATAAAGAAAATTTGATATAAACAAAACGAGTTTTTGGTGGGACCTTAATTTTGGTACAGGTTGTAATTATTGTTAGCAGTACTTTAAGTGCAAAGCAAACCATAAAGCAAGCATTTTTCAGCTAGTTTTCAATTAGCCTTTTATTTAGAAAATTACAAGTTTAAATTATATATCAGGTGATGTGGTGTATTCATATTTAAACAGTTGAAAAGGTCTTTACAAATTTATCAGTTCTATTGAAAAAGTTGTAATACAAATTTGGGTCGATTGATTCTTTAGAAGAGATATGAAAGTATATATACCAAAATAGGATAGCAAATAAAGATTTCTATGTATTAATCAATAAAAAAAGTTGCAGGTGGACAATCATCTGAATCTCACCTTTGATCTTACCTATATACACCTGACATTTTAATTACTTTGTTAGTTATCTACATGTAGAGGTAGAAAATATTATGTTAGGTGGTGTAACAATGTGATTGTATATTGACTTCAGTTGTCAGTCTGATTTAAAGGTTTGTATCCTGGAATTAAACCAAAATATAATGTTTACATTGTATATTGTGTTTTCTGCCATGATGAAACTTTACTATACATATTTTTATTTCAGTACTCTCAGATTTGTCCTGTATGTGACTGTCACAAATTGAATTTTAATGGTTGAACAAATTCAAATATAAAATTTAAAGATTTATCTGGAAAAACATTTTAAATTCAAAACAGTTGTACATAGGTACACCTAAAAACTTTATTAAAATTTTTAAACCATCAAATTTCAAACATTTTTTAGTATATTACACTGCCCATCATTGTTAGTGAAAGGACAGCAGAATAATTATGGCTATGAAAAGGATGTTTAAACAGTGATGATCAACAATTCTACCAATGAATATCAACAAAACGAACAATCACCTCAGTTCAACTTTTGACCACAGAAGTTTAGCATAAATTATAAGGGTTCAAAACGTGATACCCACCTCATGTATGCATGTTTACAGATGCCTACCCTGGGATGGCATGCTTTATTACACCATCGATGTGGTTCTGCTCACTTGCTATTAGACAAACAATTACTCCTTGTCAGGTTTCCTCCACCAAAAAAACTGACCGCCACGATATAACTGAATTATTGTTGAAAGTGGTGTTAAACACCACAAACCAAACCAACCATCAATCAATAGTTGTTCTTAACATGAGGTCATCCGCACTTAAAAAGCTTTACCACAAAAACTTTTCAGTGCTAGAAATAAAATCAGATAAATTTGATTTATAAACTTGATATAGTGATAGATAACTACATCCTTATTAAAGAATTCAGAATTTCACTATTTTGCAGATTTTTTTTTCTCTTTAAGCAAATTTTAAATGAAGTCATGTTTACTTTTTTATTTTTGGAAAATCCATTTTTTACTCGCTCCTTTTTTGGAAAATCCTATATCTACCCTTTAAAATCCTATATCTACCCTTTGAAATCCTTTATTTACCCTTTAAAAAACAGTCATCACTAATTATAAACTTTTAAAAAACAGTCATCACTAATTATAAACTTTTAAAAAACAGTCATCACTAATTATAAACTTTTAAAAAACAGTCAT
The DNA here is from genome assembly GCA_963383655.1 of Bathymodiolus septemdierum. Taxonomy (NCBI): domain Eukaryota; kingdom Metazoa; phylum Mollusca; class Bivalvia; order Mytilida; family Modiolidae; genus Bathymodiolus; species Bathymodiolus septemdierum. The sequence goes on along the minus strand of OY726526.1, from coordinate 78,279,363 downwards.
CACTAATTATAAACAACAGTCGTCACTAATTATAAACTTTAAACAGTCATCACTAATTATAAACTTTAAAAAACAGTCATGACTAATTTTAAATTTTATGCTTACTTTACATTAAGATTTCTGTTCATTGTTATAAATCAAAATAGCATGAAAAATTTGTTGTAAAATTTGAATGATTTTGTTATCGTGATGTCAGGTTTAAAACAGTAGATTACTGATTGGTCTTAACAATGGATGACATTGACAAAATATACATCATGATCTGATTAAAGACACGGAATTCTAAATTATTGTATTAAGTATTAAAAGTTTGAACAAAACATGCAATATCTAAATTGTTGTATTAATAAAAACACAGATATCTAATTTTAGTGTACACCACACGTTTCTGGAATAACCTTCATCTGCTGCACTCAAGGTCAAAATATTGGAAAGCCGAACAATTTAAGTCTTTTGAAGGAAGAAAGCAAAAGGGCATGAACAGGATATCCAAAAGCAGCTACACGTTTCTGTAATAACCTTCATCAGCTGCACTCAAGGTTAAAATATTGGAAAGCCGAATAATTTAAGTCTTTTGGAGGAAAAAAACAAAAGGGCATGAACAGGATAGCCAAAAGCAGCTACAAGTTGTTACAAAAACACTAATTCTACATTTGTTTGAACAAAACTGCATTTGTATAAAATTTAGTAAAAGTCTATATTCTAAATTTATTTTAGTGTTAATCCTAAATGTCAAGGTTGTAAAACTAATTTATCTGACATAAAATTTTCCATTATACTAGCCTTGTTTTTGTTTGTTTACCAGGAATCGACTGGTGTAGTATACATGTACTGTAAATACAACAAAAAATAGGGAATTGATTGGATAGTCAGGATCACCTTATATTTATAAAACAGATGTTGTTACATTTTATGGAAATTTCCTTAAAAGTTTGACGTCTATTAAACTTAACTATCATATATAAAGATATCTTATATTTCATGTTTTGTTCAAAGTTTTAATACAATAATTTAGAACTACGTGTCTTTAATCAGATCATGATGTATATTTTGTCAATGTCATCCATTGTTAAGACCAATCAGTAATCTACTGTTTTAAACCCGACATCACGGTACCAAAATCATATATATATAAATAGAATGCTCAATGCTTTCAATTACTAAAACTATAAATAGCTTCCCACTTTCAAGTTCTTCTTTTATGAAATATTAAATATATTTACATATATTTTGTCATTAGCTTATTTATCATATTTATAAACATGTTTTGAATAATTCATGTATATTTGTTTCCCTTCAGTAGTAAATAGTTATGGAAGAGAGAATATTAAATCAGTTTTTTTATGTGGACTGTTGTTGTGTGTTGCTGACAGATACAAAAGAGTCGCTTCACACTAAATGTTTTACAAACAAATCTTCAAGTTTGAATTTTTTTTTTTTTTTTTTTTTAATACATGTACTTTAAAATGTTTACCTGTATTTAATTTAAATAGGTATATGTACCTAACATTGTGATATGGTTGTTAACATGTTTGCTTCCCAACGTTTTGAGTTGGGTAAAGGTAATGGCCGTATGATGCTACTTCAGGTTGGGTTAACATAAAAGGTGTTCTATGCCACTTCAGGTTGGGTTAACATAAAAGGTGTTCTATGCCACTTCAGGTTGGGTTAACATAAAAGGTGTTCTATGCCACTTCAGGTTGGGTTAACATAAAAGGTGTTCTATGCCACTTCAGGTTGGGTTAACATAAAAGGTGTTCTATGCCACTTCAGGTTGGGTTAACATAAAAGGTGTTCTATGCCACTTCAGGTTGGGTTAACATAAAAGGTGTATTATGTCACTCCGGGTTGGGTTAGGCGTTAGCATAAAGGATGTATATTCAATTACAATATTGTCAAACGTGGCAATGGTGGTCCCGTCTTACATTTCACAAGATACAAGTAACCTCATAGTACAATAAATGGTGGCCAGCTCCTTACAACCTTTCAGAAGATAGATAGATCATGGCTATGATGGCCTATTAGCAGTGTGTGAAACTAAATTTTGCAGTATCATAAACCAATCTCGATTTTTCATACTGTACATTTAAACATACAAAATTTTGAAAATTTGACATAGACAAGCCTGATTTTACATAGACATTGTCTAGGTCTACCGCTGCACACTCTATTAGTACATCTAGTGCATGTAAATTCAATGCATTTATCTTGTACAAATTAAATGGCAAATTCTGCTATTTTTAGGACTCAGTTTAGTTTTATTCTAATTAAAATTTGGTCTCCGCATTTGCTCTTTTTTTTCTTTCTTTTTTTTTTTGCTTGGCCGCTGAGCATTAGTGCAGAGATTTAATATTTTAATAGAATGGTTTAATTTTTGCAGTTTGAATGTTGAATTATTAACAGTTTATAAAATATTAACAAGTTTGTATTGGATTGTATTTTAATATCTGTCTCTCCCATTGTACTGTATTATTGATTAATTGTTAATGTTGATGTGAATCAATGTAAATAAGGCATCAACTAAAATTTTCTACTTTTTTGTAAAATATTTTTATTGTAATGTAATTTATCATTTTGACAATCTGTAATATGTCAAAGAAACACATTTTAACAAAAGAGGAAAAAAGTATTAAAACAATTGCAATAGAAAAAAAAGAGTTCAGTATATTATATTGTGTAACAGTGTTATCGGGGAGCAATTTTTCAGCCATATCATGGAGAGATCAAGATGTTTTTTGATGAGATAAAAATTATATCTGTTCTGTACTTGACCAGCATTGCTGAGTTGGGTTTTTATATTGCTAGCTCACTGAAACAATAATCCATAGGTAGACCATGTCACTCTAACTCCAAGCCAATCACTGAAACAATAATCCACAGGTAGATCATGTCACTCTAACTCCAAGCCAATCACTGAAACAATAATCCACAGGTAGACCATCTCACTCTAACTCCAAGCCAATCACTGAAACAATAATCCACAGGTAGACCATGTCACTCTAACTCCAAGCCAATCACTGAAACAATAATCTACAGGTAGACCATGTCACTCTAACTCCAAGCCAATCACTGAAACAATAATCCACAGGTAGACCATGTCACTCTAACTCCAAGCCAATCACTGAAACAATAATCCACAGGTAGACCATGTCACTCTAACTCCAAGCCAATCACTGAAACAATAATCCACAGATAAACCATGTCACTCTAACTCCAAGCCAATCACTGAAACAATAATCCACAGGTAGACCATGTCACTCTAACTCCAAGCCAATCACTGAAACAATAATCCACAGGTAGACCATGTCACTCTAACTCCAAGCCAATCACTGAAACAATAATCCACAGGTAGACCATGTCACTCTAACTCCAAGCCAATCACTGAAACAATAATCCACAGGTAGACCATGTCACTCTAACTCCAAGCCAATTGCTGAAACAATAATCCACAGGTAGACCATGTCACTCTAACTCCAAGCCAATCGCTGAAACAATAATCCACAGGTAGACCATGTCACTCTAACTCCAAGCCAATCGCTGAAACAATAATCCACAGGTAGACCATGTCACTCTAACTCCAAGCCAATCCCTGAAACAATAATCCACAGGTAGACCATGTCACTCTAACTCCAAGCCAATCACTGAAACAATAATCCACAGGTAGACCATGTCACTCTAACTCCAAGCCAATCACTGAAACAATAATCCACAGGTAGACCATGTCACTCTAACTCCAAGCCAATCGCTGAAACAATAATCCACAGGTAGACCATGTCACTCTAACTCCAAGCCAATCGCTGAAACAATAATCCACAGGTAGACCATGTCACTCTAACTCCAAGCCAATCGCTGAAACAATAATCCACAGGTAGACCATGTCACTCTAACTCCAAGCCAATCACTGAAACAATAATCCACAGGTAGACCATGTCACTCTAACTCCAAGCCAATCCCTGAAACAATAATCCACAGGTAGACTATGTCACTCTAACTCCAAGCCAATCACTGAAACAATAATCCACAGGTAGACCATGTCACTCTAACTCCAAGCCAACCAGTCCTTCTTTTTACTTCTTAATGCTGTGTGCTAATGGAGAAACAGTATACTAATTTTATAGCTTCTGGTTTGACCAGAGCTGGGATCAAAAACGTGATTTTCCTCACTGGAAGAGGCCACTCTATTATTAACCATTACAATAACAAGGCAAGCATGCCAACAATTACATCAAAAATGCTAGCATACTAACCATTGCATCAACAAGGAGGTCTTCTGTAACAGAAAGGGGCCATCATGGCCGTCATTGTATAGTAGTTGGGATTACAACTACCTGTGGAGTCAGTGCCTATCACCACTAAAGTTGTGAGTCCCGCTCATGGCGAGGTGTACTTGATACAACATTATATGATAATGTTTGTCAGTGACTTGCGACAGGTCAGTAGTTTTCTCCGGGTACTCCGGTTTCCTCAACCATTAAAACTGACAGCCACGATATTACTGAAATACTGTTGAAAATGGTGTTTAACACCATAACCCTAACAATCTGTTACAGAAATACACGAGTTAAACAAATTGTCTTATTTAAATCACTTATATTAAGTAAATTACCGTTATGTAAATAATCCTTTTAGTTTGGATTTTTTCAGATATAATATTTCCTTATTACAAACAAGATTACACTCATCACATACAATAAATTTAAAAAGTATGTTTCTCAAAGAAAGAAAATATTATAAACCATTTTCTGATTCTATTTTTCAGGTCAGCCATTTCCAAATATGTTTGAAGCAACAACCAAAAAGCTACACAGACTATTATTCCATGTTTTAGCACACATGTTTCATGCACATTACTCTGACTGTGTAGTACTAGGTATACACGGATATCTCAATAGTTTGTTCACACACTTTATGGTTTTTAATATCAAATTTGAATTGATGGAGGACAAAGAAACAGAAGTTCTTCAGGATCTTTTAGAAGCTTTAGTCAAACAGTTACCTGACCCGAATCAGAATGAAGGAAAAGAAACGAGTGAAGTTACCAGATCATAGCACGAAGTATCTGTAGGACGTGAGAATGTGAATTATTGTTTTGACTGTTTTAAGGATCTCTTGTGTATGTGTGAGAAGAAGATGAGTGCCAATAATTTCTGTGATGTTTATAATATGATTAAATCCAGTTCAGCTTTCATTTGCTGTGTAATGAAGCTCAATCATCACATTCAATATATGATTATTACACTTGCATTTAATATGTCTGTAGTCAAAGAAAGAGGTATGATGTGATCCCTGTTCTGACCCCAAGAATTGTAGTAGACAAAATAATATACATGATTTAAATGATTATATAGATCTTAACATCATAAACAATATTTAAGAGAAAATAGTGATAAATAATTTCAAACATTAATTTTTGGAATTTGTAGTTTTAAAATCAGCCATTTTGTCACAATATGTTGACATTATAATTTTTCATGTTGTCTTCAGAATAAGGTATAATTCACATCTTGCACCAATCAAATAAACACTACCAAAAATAAGGGAAAAATCTATTGTACCAAAATAGGGAACAGGTTTATTTTGGTGGATGAAAAATTTCATGATTTGAAAAATAAAAAACGTATTGAAAACGTTTTCCATTTTGTATTTTCATGATGAAGGTTCACATTATCATTTGACTATTTATCATTTGACTATTTATCATTTGACTATTTATCATTTGACTATTTATTATTTGACTATTTATCATTTGACTATTTATCATTTGACTATTTATCATTTGACTATTTATTATGGTAGTTTTAATTTTAAAATGTTTCAACAAATCTGAAATATGAACCCCCTGAAAATACAAATATGAGCCATTGTTTGATAGGACTTATCATACCTCATCCTTTAATAACTATATATACAATATCTGACTACGTTGAATATCAGTAGAAACAAAATGCCTTAGTTAGTAATGCTTTGATTCACAACGATGTCTTAAGGTTTTTAAATTTCTTAATTATTAAGTTGATATTTTCTTATTTTCTCGGGGGGCTCAATGAGTTAGGTCGTTGGATTTAACAGCTCATACAAGCCCATCACCAATACGGGTTGGGTTCGCACCCAGCTTTGTAATTTACAAAAAAGGGTGCACTCGACTCGCAGCCGCAAGTGATAAAGTTTACCAGTTGCTTGCCCAGGGTCGGTGGTTCTCTCTGGGTACTCCGGCTTCCTCCACCACTAAAACTGGTTACCATGATATAGCTGAATTATTGCTGAAAGTGGCATTAAACACCAAAATTCAAATTCATTCATTCTTATTTTCTTTATATATAGAATACAACATGTCTACATGAAACACTGATAATAATTGTCGGTTTTATCATTGTTTCAGTCCGTTTTTTTTCCCTCCATAATGATGAGAAATTCCCATGTTGCTTTATACATTTTGTGTTGTGCAGTTTGTACCTCATAGATTTAGTGACGTACAAATAATTTTATCGGTAATTTGGACATCAGTCAGTATGACGTTAAGCAACATTATGACATCGCCAATAAAACAATAATGTCAGTTTTGAATATCTCTACATACATTATCACTGCTGGACTCGTTACGATACAGGTGATAATGTCTGTCTCGACCTTCAAAATCAGTGATCATGTGACCTTTCAAACACATAAAATATTTTAGGACTTTTATGACTTTTGATATGTTTGAATCTTATTTTTCATTTGTACATACACTTTAGTGCTAGACACCCTGTGCTTAAATGTGCTTTCATTTTAGAATGAAGTTGTTAGAAGAATTTATTGTATTAAGCAGTGATACATAAAGGTTTATAGGAATTTCAAGAAAAAGGGGAAACCTTTACGATATAATTATGTCAGAATTTGTATTGTTTTGGTTACAAATGAAGATTTTTATCTTCTTGAATCAACACATCAGACAATGTCATTTGTTTTAAGCAAAAGGAATATGTTTGAAAAAATACATAGTTAGAAAACAAATACTAAATATTTCTAGTCAGCCAAATGAGGAAAGGGAGATAACTCCTTATAACCAAATGAGGAAAGGGAGGCAACTCCTTATCAGTTTAAATTGTTTGCTTTGTTCATGTATTTTGTTTTCATGGGTAAATCATTGTTTAGATAATAAAGCTGTTTTTTTTTGTTTTTTTTTTGACAGCAATATTGTATGTTTTAGTGTAATGTGTTATATAACCAGTTTGGTTTGGTTTTTCTACTGATTTTCTGTAGCTGTAATGGTCAGTTCTCTGATAGCTCCATACAGTGATATTGTTCATTCTATTAAGTTCAAGATGTGTTCATTCTATAAAGTTCAAAATGACACCAAGAGTAAATTTCAGTATATATCATTGGGTAAATGATAAGGATAATATGTTTTATATAGATATCTACAATGTTCAGGTATATCATGGCAGTATGGGGAGGAATCTGGAGTACCAGAGAAATAAAATCACTGACTTTCTGTATGTAACTTTATCACATGTGATTGTAGAGAGTAAAACTAACATTTGTTGTGGGTCAAACTCACAAATCTTAATCGTAATAGACATTTATTGTATAAAAAGATAATATGATGAATGAGGCTCCCATTGAAAGGAAATGACTTCTTTGTTGTAGCTTCTTAGAAAAGCATGTTACCCATACTTCTGTGGATACCAATATGAAATTCATTTTTTTTTAAGGAAACATAAGAGAACAAGGTGTTTAATGTAAACTGGAACTTTTTCAAAGTAAAACAGAAACTAGCAATTATTGATAACAATACAATGTATATGTCAGACAATCAAAAAGCTATGCTTCAGCTTGCCTAGATTAAATTTTTGTTTTAAAATGTGTTCACTGCTTCTGAACAAATACTATGTAAAGTAATATTACAAATGTATTTTTGTTTTTACCATAGGATATTATTTGCTATCAATTTGAAAATTATTTAATAGTGGATGGGTGTATTTTGTCCACAAAAAAAAGACTCAAAATTATATACAATTTAAAGTGGTGCATTAAGTTACAATTCTAAAACATAAACATGTATTACCCGTAGCGGTATTATATAAGTGGTTATTTTAACTAGGTTTTTATTTTCGCTACCTTCGCGAGGACAATACGTTTGTGAAGATTAAAACCCGCGGAAATACCCTTATTTTAAATTTGATATCTTTTTTACATGAACACAATTGCAAAATTAATAACTAATGAAAACCTTCATATTAGCGAATTTTAATTCCTGTGAATTTGACCACGTATACAGTGTATTTTATAGACATGGTATATATCAGCTATGCAAAGTTGTAAAGTCCCATTTGTGTGCAGTGTAAATCATTATTGAACATTTTGTGTATGTATTATTATCAATTGTCAAGAAAGACTGTTTTATTTTCTCCTGTTAATAGCTTGTTTAACCAGTTTGTTAAATGTTCATAATATTTCTAATCACCACAGTGATTAAATTTATGTGAGAATTCCAGTTAAATTTCTGTGAGAATTCCCACCAAATCGGAAATTAGCATCTGAAAAATATTTTGGACATTTTAGTCATAGAAGAAACAGATTCTCTTTCTGTTTCCAGTGGATTAAGATATTTCTCCACTGTTAAATTTTCTAATTTTACTATCGTGAGTGGAGAAATTTCTGTGAGAATTCCCACCAAATCAGAAATTAACAACTGAAAAATATTTTTGACATTTTAGACATAGAAGAAACAGATTCTCTTTCTGTTTCCAGTGGATTAAGATATTTC